>JBCIKM010511078.1:0-19563 GCA_039654465.1 Melibe viridis | reverse complement strand
ACACACACACACACACACACACACACACACACACACACACACACACACACACACACACACACACACACACATGCACAGATACATATACAAACATGCATCCACAGCCACACCTACAAACACATATTAAAATATAAGCAAAACATTGCTCTCACAGTGACTGTCACGCATACATAACTATGTAAATACCAACATACCCTTCAAGTCCTAGTAAGGAAATAAGAAAATTTCATTTGATTTCTTATATCAATTTTTGTCATCAACTATTATAATTGTCAGGGTGTCTGTTTTTTTGTGTTTTATTATTTACAGATTCAAAAGCAATGGAGAGGGTATTACATTCGTAAATATGTCTTCAACTACCACAGCCGTAAACGTTATCTGGAAGCACTTCAAATGAAAAATGAGCTCATCAGGTAACATATTATTTGCCTATTCTTTACTGTGGATTTTTTTTCTTTTTTTTTATCTCATTGTCCTTGGTTTCTCATATTTTTTTTCTTTTTCTTTTTTCATTTAAATAACCAAAGACAATCCTATAATCTTTAAAAAATAGTAAGTAATAGGAACATAAGTAGTATTAGTTTATTTGTGAACGTTATTGATCTGAAATGATGAGTTTCAATTCGTCTTTCAATTGCACAGGGTTTGAAATGTATATTGGAAAAGTACACATTGTGTCCTCTCTTGGGCAATAAATAATAAACTTTTTTTTTTATTTTAATATTTGGACTTAAGTGACAGTTTTTGTTCTGTCAAAAGGTCTGAGCTGGCAGAGTTTGCTGAGCAACAAGAGGCAGCAAGGAAAAGAAATGAGGAAAAGAAGGAAAAAGACAGGATGGAATATGAGGCTCAGAAAAACCATTACCTTGTTAGCACTGAAGTCATGCCTGGGATTTACAACTCTCCATTTTTGCCGTGAGTTTGTGTGATCTTCAATTGTTTTTGGGTGAAAATCTACATTAACATATCTGTGACTGTGATGAAATATTGTATGTTATTTTCTGGTGGCCCAGTAGGTCAATTGGTAAGGTGTTCAACTAGCAAGCTGAAGGATGAGAGTTTGAACCCAGGCCAGGGACATGGACAACACGGGTGGCTCCTGTTGACATCAGGTGCAAGCTCAATGAATAATTTAAACCCTTCATGGATGCCTAGGCCATGACGGCATTTACATATTTGCAGATGGAAAGGCAAATTTTTTCTGTTACAAATTTTCATTTGGCAAATTTGTTTTCTCAGAAACAAATGAATAGGGTTTAGGGTTTAGATTAGAGAGAAAAGATGTACAGTTTTTCTGTGAGGAAAACCTTGATAAAAAGGAAATATTTATATAATTATTGCATTTAGAGAAATTGAAAATGTCTAAGCTGTGGAGATGTTAGCTGGTACTTGTATTCATAAACCCCTTTTCTCTTCTCTCTCTGAGGGGTTATCCTACAGAATTCTTAAGTTTCCTCCATCACATGCTCTTTAAATCTGTCTTTCCAATGGACAGGTTTCCATCAGAGATGGAGTATTTGTTGAGGAGTGTTCGTCCTTTGCCCCACAAAAAATCTAGCAGAAGCACAGATGACTATGACCCTGTTTGTGCCAATTACAGATCAAAGGTCCCCACCACGCTTCCGCCACTGGTTAAAAGGCCACAGGTCAGAGGTTAAACGCTACTAAGCCCTGATGAATTGACTATGAATTTTTTATATTTTTTAAATCATTTTAACAGTTTTTTTTTTTTAATCTTAATTTTTAAAATTTCAAGTAATTGATGTTGATGATTCTATTTGACTCTGAATGAGACTATTCCATAATTACTTCAAGATTCAAAATAGCTAAATCATTTTTTATTATCTATAGGAGAAGAAAAAAGAATACCTTTTGGTAAACTCTAAGTTAATGGTTGTGCTTCAATTAGTTAACTATATGTTGTTCTCAGTTAAGAATGTAAAGGGTGTCATTTAATTACTCCCCCCATGAAGAATGGAAATTACTGAATTACTAAAAACGCTTAAAAAATCAGGATTTTGCCCAAAGGTTTGAAAATTATCCCAGTTTTGTCACTATTAAGGATCAAAAAGATACAACAATCCATTTTTGTACAGTGACTTAAGATGTACAGAGTGGTAAAAAATGAAAGAACTGAATTTTGATGCAAAAGATGAATTAAAAAGAAGAGCAAAATCTTGTTCGGTTTCACTAAAAAATGATAAGTAGCATGTCGCATGTCGCAATCGGCTCTCAACTTCAGGATCAACCTATATATAGGCTCTAGCATTGTCTTTAAACTTTTCCAACCGTCATTTTAACTCTCTCCATGTGTTTTGTAGCATTCTCCAACTTCTTGTATCTTGCCTTGGAGGTAGCCGATTTCTCTCCCACATTTTGCATACACCCAGTCTTTAACATAACTTAAGGAATGATAGAAGTCAAGAAAGGGGATGCTTATTGACCTTGGAGACCAAGCAATTGGCCCGTATCTCTCTCCATCTGCAAAAAACAAGATGTTTTAGTTTTTGCTGGTGTGGTACGTTTTTATTATGGGTCAAACTGAATAAGTGTTCACTTTGCTTTTCATTTCACCTTTTGTGTAAAAAATCAGAGCCTTCATTTTTTACCACACTTGACAAATAATATCACTGTAGAAACACATTTTGCTGTATATTTTTTGTATTTAATACCAACAAAACTAAATTTTATCATTTTTAGTTTTTTAGCTATTTCAATTCTTTACATTGAACAATAAAAGGACACCCTGTATTTTATCATGTCTCTCTTAGATCCAAACACCAAATTTAACCACCTACATTTTATGTTAGTCCTGTAGAATCATGTAGCAAAATTATAGGTGACACTTTTAAAGATATAGCATATTCATGCAATAGAGTTTCATGAAAATGGCAATCAGTCATAATTATATAATGTTGTTTTGTTATCCTTATCCCTTCATACTGCCTTAGTAGTGTCGGGACCCAGCTCCAAGGAGCTAGGAGTAATTCTGGATCACAAGAAATGAAGACAGGCAGAAAATCAATCCACTGTGCCTAATCTTGCGTGGCATAATGAGCAATACATAAGAGGTACTACTCAATATTAAGCCAAACAATAGTTGCTGTTGCCTTCGGTGATATATGATCATTGAGGGAGACAAATGAGCCGATTTACCACAGGGTGTATAATTATATTATGCCAAGGTATTTTTCTGTTTTCTTTGTTTTTGCAATTGTTTCATCCATGTTTTCCTCTGTTTGTAATAAAGGGTCCATTCAGGGAACCTAATGATGTTCAGAAGCAGCGCTACAAACCCTTCAAGCCAACCCTGCGTGTGTGCACTGATTTTTACTCCCTGGAGAAGGCACGGCACAAACTGAAAGATGCAGAATGGGTCACTAGAATCAATGACAAAATGTAACTAAATATTCTTTTAGTTTTCATTTTCTAGAAACGATTTCAAAAGAGTTTTTTTCAATTGTATGCTTAAGACTGGCAAGGGCTTGCTCATCTTGTTAGGATGTCATACAAGAACCTTTAAAATACTTTTCACATGTTGTAAAAGGAAATTATTTATATTTGCTTAATCCTGAATTAAGATCAAATGTTATTTCACATATGAATGCTATTAAATTTTCATGACTGAGGTATTTATGCTTTCTCTTTGTAACAATATTTTAAAGCTGGCTGTTTGTTTGTAAAATTCTTTGTGTCTGTTTCACCTGACAACAACAGCTTCCAGCCATTCACGCATAGGTCAGTGCCCTACAACTCCCTCCTGCACACTACATCCAAATATGGCCATTTGCCCTATGGCACCAAGTATTACAGAGAAGAATTTATTGATCGACACATTATACCCCAGGTAAGGTTCATCTTTCAAGAGAAACTTAAATGTCTTTATTTCTGATAAGATAAATCATTAGGCCTGATCTCGATGCCAGGTTGTCCATAGTAAACCTGCTAGGGTTTGAATCCTCGTCCTTTGCCGTTCAAATCAAAAGCCTTACCAATTGAGCTCCTTGGGCACCATACTATACAAAGCTAAAAGATGAAAGCACTACTTTTCATGGATGTTGATATTTTAATACTATTGCTTTGAATCCTTCATGCCTCCACTCTGCAATTACTTGGAGTTTTCTCAATGATTTTTGTTCACTCTTACAATTTAGAAAATTTGGTAAATTGAACCAGAAAATTTTTGCTTTAAAAAAATTATCCTTGTCTTTGAACATTTGCTTCTGAAACTCAAATTAATGCTAAAACATGACTTGTGCACTGATGCATTCTTGAAGGTGCAAAGAAAAATCTATATTGGACTTTTAAAGCCCTACGAAAAGAATGTTTAGACACTCCTGATCTCTATAAACATTTCAATAAAATCTTCTTCTTCTCCTCCTTATTATCATTATCGTCCGCGTCGGCGCCGCCACCGTCATCAACAGCACCACCACCACCCTCTTCTTCCTAACCCTTTTTGGCTTTCTGCATTTCATCCCCCTCCTTTTCTTCCAATTCCTTCCCCCCTCTTGTTTGTCTCTTGTGCCTGGCCTTGTCCCTCACACACCCTTTATCGACCTCTTTTCATTCATCCATTGTGTCCTTTCACACAACCACTCCTTACAACCCCTTTTGATACCTATTGTCCCCCAATTAGCCTGTTGTAATGGTCACCAACCCCCCTGGAGGCCCTAGGCGTCTGTGCAACCATGAGCCTATCAGCTATCTCTATCCCACCTGTCCCACTCAAACTCCCCCACCACCACCCCCACAACACTCCTACACCAACCCCCCCCCCCCCCCCTTCCTTCGTGTCTTGCATGCTTGTATTTAACCCGATGTCCATCTCATTCGCCCTCGTTTTTCCATGACCCATTGATTTCAATTATCACGATCCCTCCACATTGATGATTTGTGTTTCGTGTTGTTTGTTTGTCCTGTTGATGAAGCGTCCAGTTTACTTGTTCCTTAGTCCTTACGGAAGCTTACATATTCCTACCACAGTATTTTATTCTCAATGATGACCCAGCTTCCAGCAGCCTCTACTTTGGGTGCACCGACTGATCAGCTTGCTGGGTGGTTTTAACTGAATGTCTGCCGATCACCCGGCTTACTGGAATGAATCAGTTAAGACTTAATGGGTCACATCACGCATATTGATGGTAACTTTAATTGTCTATACAAATGAGATAATGGGAAAAAATCTAAAAACCTTCAAGAAAATGAGGAAGACTAGCCTGTTTTTCATCGCTTGGATTGTGCCAATTGTGTCTTCCGTGAAACTGTCTTGTGACTTTGAGCATTTTTGGAAACAAAGATGGATACTGTGCACTCCACAAGTGAATTATTATTATATTCTTATTATATTTTATCATAAATGACAAACACTATAAAATTCTCACATTCTAAAATACTTTATGCAGTATTAAAAGGCATCAAATTTCCTTTTATCTAACAATTTTGTTGATTTTTTTTTGTGTGTTACCAGAACTTCAAGACTTTAGTGCCACCTATTCCAGTTTTTGACAAGTTGAATGATACATATTCCCAAGGTCAGGTGTAATACAACACATTTCCCAAGTCAAGTGTAACAAGACGAGTATATAAGCTCATGGAAAAGTGTTGCTATTTGAAATTGTTTGTAATATATTTATAAATGACAACACATCAAAACTGTATATAAAAATGAATTTAGATTTCTCTAGAGAGCTGTAGGGTATTGTTTGATTCCAAATAAAATCCCAGCTGGTCTTTATTATTTCATGTAACAGTGCTGATCAGCCTGGTATGTTTATTTTCCTTTTTATTTTTTAGGGCACTGAGAAGAAATCCACTCTGCGTCTTGTTAATTTACATTGCTTGCACTGCCTTGACAATTAATTAGTCAGTAGTTATCAACAGAATAAAAAAAAATTTCTTGGATTATTTTGAAATATTTTTCTTCTCCTCAAAGCTATAAAAACTTATGTTGCATTTTCAATTGGTTTAGAAAAGCTAGTGAAAGAAAAAGTGAGATGACTTGTTGACCAGATTACTTAATAAAAAATCTACCTAAAATCAGAGTTAAATATCCAATATAAAAAAAAACTGAAGTAAGATGCTCATTGAGAATTTTGTTTTGTTTTGTTATAATTTACAACAATTTTTTAAAAATCTTGCATATGAGAGATTTGTCAAAGAAAATTTTAGTGTTTGTAAATTTTCTATTTCAAAAGCTTTGCCTCGTCTTGTCAGTATTAGAAGGAAAGATTAACAGCCTGGCATGATGGAACAGCAGTCTGCTTGTTATGCATCAATGCATGGAAGACTCAGTAAAAAGCAGGATAAATGAATCTAAGAGTTTTCTCTTTCTCTTGTTTTTAATATTTTCTTCATTTTTGTGTGAATGTGGCAATGTTCATCTTTCAGCAATGCTCTTTTGTTCATGTTCTTTCCTCAAACAAAGTCATACATGGTTCAAAGGCATCATTTGTGACATTGACAATATGAATAACCTGTTCACCTCTATCAATTCCTCAATGCTTATGGCTCTGCATCAATAGAAATGAGAGTGATTCAAAAGCTTCCTTGATTTCTGCTTGTTTCTTGTCATTTATCAAAAATAAATCCCTCTAAGCAGTATTATTCCCAGCATTGTCATAAATACACACACTGTTAATGTGTGTTCAGTGAGCTTGGTCTTGTCCTTCCCAGTGTGATCACAGATCACTGTTGTCATCTCTCATCTCATGCAGTATGGTGCATAACTACAGTCAGGCTCCTTTGCTATCAAGAAGGACTTTGTACACATAGGGGAGGTGGAAAGTCCTAGTTCTTCATAGACCATAAGAAGGCATGATGTAAGTGATGACCATTGCTTGTGTGTGTGTGTGTGTGTGTGTGTGTGCGTGTGTGTGTGTGTGTTCGTTTGTTGGTGCAAGACGATTGGTTGTTTTTCTCCCTGTATCTCTTTGAGAGATGAGATCCACCTCCCCCTTCCCCTTGTAAATGAGGTCCCTGTCAAATGCCTATGGCAGGATCCAAGTATGTCAGCTCCATGCAATAATTTATCATCTTACTTTCTTCTTTGAGTCAATGATCCATAATTGTAGAGACACCTTTACAAGGTTCGAAAGTCCCTCCAGCTGTTAAAAACGTCTCTCTCTGACCCTTACAAGCTGCATGTGTGTGCCTAATATGTGTGTGAGATGTTGTATTGACTGTCCATCATGGATATGATAATATGGTGATATTAAGCACTTATAGAAATACAATACTTGACTTGACACAAAGGCAAACCTGCACTTCCCTTCATTCTCCTGAGCCTAAAATGAAATTGAAAGCAAACCTTTACTTTATTTATATCATATTTGATATGGTCAATGGAGGACTGCAGGAGGCTATATAACCACACAAAGCAAGACGGATAGACAAAAGCTTTCCTAAAAGAGACAGCAGAACAGAGGATGTTTCAAGTGAGTATCCCTTTTAAACAGGGACAGAAAAGTACAAAACACAGAGGAAAAGACTGTAACAATCTACATTATTTAGTTATGCTTTATCATTTAGATGCAGTCTTTTCTTTGATGTTTTGTATTTATCGGTCTCTGCCTTGACCCAAAGCATCCTCTGTTCTGTCTTCTATCTTTTAGGGAAGCTTCCCTCTATCCTTCTTGCATGATCAAAGAACAGCAACCAATGCTTTAGGAATTGTCATCACCACTTTATGACTCTGACACCAAGTGAAAGTTTCTTCAGAATGGACAAACTTCTTTTTGTGTATCAAGTTATTTATTCAAGTAAAACCATTTGTGTTATAGAGCAAAGATAGTGTCAAAGAAGCATAAAAGGTCTTTCATTCTCCAATAGCAATCTACTGATCGATGCACAGTGCACAGATTTGAGAGTATGGAAGGGCGCATAATAAATGGGAGACACCAGCAGCAAGCAATTGGTTTACTTCCCTGCTTTCCAAGTGAGAATAATTTTATCTAGCTTTAACAAAGCCTGAACGCAGTGTCTGGAATACCTTGTCATTGTCCTAGGTAGGTACAAAAAAGGATGGAAGAGACTGTATGAGGCTCAAATCAAAAGCACAGTTTGACACCAGCTAAGAAAAAAAAAAAGGAAAGGAATTCTCACAAAATGCTTTTTTAAAATATTTTTTTTTTGTTTTGTTTGTGTTTTCTTCTCTTGAAAATGTGATTCACATGCGTACAGTGGAATGAACAAATCACAGCAACTGTAATAAAGGAATAGTTTCATAATCACACTAATTTCAAATAAATATATCACATGAAAAGAGTATCATGCATTAAATGAATACCCATTGAAATATTGGAAGGTGGGACGGGGAAAACGGAGAAATGTCATATTGTGAAGACAATATGACAAGGAAACACAGGTTAGGGAAAGCTGAATGTATTTCCAACTCTTATCGACAAAAGATTGTTCTAATTGTTTCTATTTTTTGTCCCATACAATTAAAACTTTTCAATAAAAGTCAAAACTGGTTTGAAGTCTGACACTTATGAATCAGTTAGAAGGAAAACATGAACAATGGAACCGTCAAGGTGTATGTAGACACTGTTTCAGAAATAATCACTTTTCAAATAAGCAGTTGAATCAAATGTGAATAGCTTGAGCAAATGTACTCTATTCAATAACATTGAGTTGTGCATAAGTACACTCTATTGCACCAGATTATCAAGCTGTTGTAAGTACAAAATGATTTTGGGGGAAAGATTCAACAGGATGCAAGTGAAAAACCAGTTGTGCTGTTAATGAGATGAAAGAATAGGCTTGTACTTTTTGAATAGCACAAAAGAGGCAGCTCTATCAAGATTAATGTACAATCATTTGAAAGAAACAAACAGTGCATGTTTTGAGTAACTTTGTGTCAAAAACTTATGTTAAAGGAATTTTGCTACAATAGGACAAATTAACCTTCAACCTGTGACAGTATTGCATTTGATTGGACTGGATTTACTTTTTTAAAAGGGGGAATAACATCTAAATTTGATCATTAGAGTTCAGCTAGCTCTTTAAAATAACGAGTAATTTCAACTGTTTGTAATTGAACTCTAAGATTTTTTATCATCTCAAACAAAAGTGAAAATGCTTTTGATAATGATAATTTATTATAATAATTATTATTATTATTATTATTATTATTATTATTATTATTATTATTTATCAATCTTTGCAAACTTTGAACTTTTGGGCAATAACTTGGGAAGTATGCAGTAACATCTCTTTGACAAAATCTTTGTATGTCTCTCCGTACACTGCATGAGACAACACTCTTTGTCAATAAATGAAGTTCACTAGTATATTCTCTGTCAATGATTGAGCCAATGTAATATTACCTAGCTGTAAATTATCCTCTGATGTAGATTGGAGGTGAATAGAGAATCGATATAAAATGTGCAAAATATTGCAGTATTCACTCTCTTCTGTTGCTGCTATACACAATTTACCCACCTCTCCCCCCTCCTCTCTCTCTGTCTCTGTCTCTGTCTGTCTGTCTGTCTCTCTCTCTCTCTCTCTCTCTCTCTCTCTCTCTCTTCGAATCCCTCTCCAACCTCCTCATTTTATGAGCGTATCAAGTGAAGGATAGGAGAGAAAAGAGATGATCAATTTGCAATGACTAGTCATGAAACTTAAGTTGATATGTAAATGAATCAAATCAAACTAAAACTAATTCTGATTTACTGTACTACTGCTCTTACAAGGAATAAAAACACACCCTATTATTTATCCAGGGTCAAAGAGAGATTTGTAAAGTTATTAAAGAAAAGAGATTTGACTTAGATAAAAAATGCCTGTCCATTTGTTTAATTGCTTTGGTAATAAATCTTGTGAAATTTCAAAGATTCTTTTCAGATAAACAACCTATTTAGCTGTTTTTATTCTTTTACTTTCACTGATGAAAGATTTTGTATTACCAAAGAGTATAGACAATACATAAGAGGAGTTAGGTAACTAAATAAATGTACATCTGCTTCTTTCACTTTCCCTCTCTATGCCTGAAGAAAATTCTAAATGGAAGGTAGCGAGTAAAGCTCCCTCTAAGTATCTTTTTCACAGACTGTGACAAGTGCACAGAAAAAAAAGGCTGGCCGTAAACTCAACCTTTCCTTTATGGACATTACCTGACACAATCAAATGAGTTTCCACAAAACATGCCATAAATTACTTTTGCAACTCTTGAGGTCTACTCCTTTTGATATTAAATTGCTCATGATTCTTTAACAATGAGGTTCAAGAAAAATACTTACACCTAACTTTGAAAATTAAATCCTTACATTGAAACACTAATGGTTCTTTAATGTGTCAAATAAGCTGTACAAATTAAAATTAAAACTCTGAAAGGATTTGGTGCTAACTCTAACTTCCTAAGGGTTCAGGTTATTAAACAATAATTTCCAAAACAATTTCTGCTCTTAGTGAGGCTTGAGCCCAGATTAGGGTGTTAGAAAGTATGTTTGGGTGCTCAAGATTATGTGTACATTATTCAAGTTATTCATTTACCTGGTTAATTTTTCACTTGCCTATTCCTTTATTTACTTATATTCATAACTCAACTCTTACTTTTTTTAAATAGCAAAATCAACCCAAATTTCCATATTACATTTAAGATCTAATATATTCTATCTTTGAGTTGTAAGGAGAACACTGTAACTCTGCACCAAGTGCACTTCATCCATAAGTGCTTTTACCAAAGACTCATTGTTAAACACACTTTTCATGAGTCATTCAACCATTTGCTGTAAAACATTATCCATCTGTCATTCAACCATTCATTGTGAAGAACACTATTCATCAGTCATTCAAATATTCATTGTGAACTACACCATTCATCAGTCATTCAGTCATTCATGATTAAGCACAATTTTCATCGCTCATTCAATCGTTCATTGTGAAACACAATATTCATCAGTCATTGAATCAGTCACCCAACCATTGATTTTTAAGAACTCTATTCATCATTCAACTCTCAATTGCGAAGCAAACTATTCAACAGTTATTCAAAGTAATTAAAAAAAAAAGATTGAAGGAGCCCAATTTTTCAAAGAATAAGATGTTATCTAAAGAAGAAATAAACTGCTGATAAGTGTTATAAGAACACATATTTTTATACGCTACACAGTAAACACAATCATAGAGCAGACACACACACTCACCCAAACACACACACACACACACGCACACACAAACACACACAGACACACACACACACACACACACACACACACACACAACACACATATTGAACAAATGCACACACATGAAGACATTATTCTCCACCATCCCAACACCAAATTAACCAAAAAATACAAAACCATGTTGGCAAGTAAAGCTACATGCAGTACCAACACATTATGCTCTCCTCCATAAAATGGTGTCATACAAATTTTGAAAATTGTATAACTTTATCAATTGTTTAAAACTCTAAAATATTTTTAAAAGAAAGCTCTTCCAGCATTAACCTCAGTGTGCATCACAGAATCCGAGGGGAAAGAAAGAAAGAATCAGAAAAAAAAAAAAAAAAAAAAAAATGAATAATGAAATAAATGAACAAAGCATTTACCATTTAGACACTGGAGAGAGAGAGAGAGAGAGAGAGAGAGAGAGAAAGAGATAGAGAGAGAAGCAAGGAGGGGGAAATCAGAAAGTAACGTTTCCTGAAAAGTCATGTGTTGCTGCTGAAAAGCGAAGACATCATTTGAGTGTTTCATGTGTAGTGGCAACTGACCATAACTCACAAAAGAACAAACAAACCCGTCTAACAAATAAACTTACTCAAAAATGGTAGACATATTTGAGCATACAAGCTTCAATAAAAGTTTGTGGTGTCCAGTACACCCACACATTGTTTGAAGCATACAGTCACAATCAGTAACATATCAAAATGAAAAAAACAATGAATCAAGATTGATAACATCAAAGAAAAGAATGGGAAGACATGTTGCTTTGTCGATGGTGACTTGATATCAAATATTCCAAAAAAAATAATGTTTAAACAGAAAAGGCGTATTATCAAAAAGTGACATGTAAGAAGAAATTTAAGCAAAGCAATTAGTTTATGGTAAAGGCTTTGAAATGTGCATGTTAATTATGGGTTCTTTATTTACAAACCTTTGTCACTGCTCACTCATTCAAATAAGAGGTACACATGATTATTACTGTTACCCCTTTGGTGCATGTAGCCTGTATGCCAGAGCAAATGTTGGAATTCTAGGGAGATACTTGAACCCCTTAGGAACATATGGAGCCAAACACACACTGTTTTCAAACATGCACAGAGTATGAGGATAATATATATTGCCCAAGTTGACATTTACAAAGTCTATTCAAATAAAATGTGAAAATGAATATTTGAGAAGTGCATAACTGGATACAAATTGACATCTCTACCAAGGAGTCAAATGCATTGTGACATATTGTGTATTGATGAAGGAATGCTTTGGACTAAAAAAAATGTGTGAAAAAAAAAAGGAAGAAAAAGAAAGTTATTGTGATGGGAAATGGTGAATATTCTTAAAAGCTGTGGAGGATGACATCATGACAAAAAATGAATGGGAAATTTACAGCATGAGAAAAAGGATCTCAATCTATGAGAAAATTATTTCAGAGATCTACTCTTTTCTTCTTCATAAACAGGGTCAAATCAAGCATCTGCTGCAACAAGAAAGAAGAGATTTAAAGAATACTCAAGTTAAGATTCAAGCACATTTAACAAATGAACTCAAACTGAGAGAGTTGAACATTTTCTCTCAGACAGCTCTATTCACAAAAGAAATACTATCACAAGCCATTATTATCACAATTACAGACAATAGGACACATGACAAGTTTGTTTTAACTGAAACTAAGCTAGTGCATTGAAAATCAAAATATTGTGCTTGAAAATATTTATTCATTTTGCCTAAGTGCCTGTTTTTGTTTTTTTCCCCAATAAAAATGGCTCTTCAGAGACCAGGGTGTGATGTGTTTTGAATGCTTTCAACACCTAGCACAAAGTCAAACCTTAAAACAGACCACAAACATCATTCAAATCCATATTAAAAAAAAAAAATAGCTTAAAAAGTCACAGGTATACTATACAGTAGTGGCAATAAAAGAGGTATCCATTTTACAAATAAAATTAATTTGCCAAGAGCACAGGCCTACTTACCAAAAAGGAACAATAAGTAAAAGTTAGAAACCACATACCAGCTTATTTGTAAATTGCAAAACCAAAGACTGGAGCCAATGTGATGATAATTTAAAAATCTGGGAAGAGAATCAATGGTTACATACGTATTTGGATACATAATTAAAACAGCTAGTTGGAATGACAGTGGGGATGAAATGATCATCAATGATTCATAGGCAAGACAATTTCATAGTGAAGAGTGCATCCGCAAAATATCACAAAATGCTGACATTGTTGATGATATAGTAGATGTGAGTAGGTATAATGACATATGGGAAATGTTTAAAAAATTCCCTTTCCCCCAAAGAGTTAAAGCCATTTTGAAATAAGAATATTCTTTCCCATGTAGTTCTTGTTTGAACCTTTTTTTTTTCTCCAGTATTTCAAAACCCTTATGTTGAATATTTATAATGAATTTCATTGTTAAATTTTGCCAAAGTCAAATAAAATGCAGGTCTAGTGTTAAGAATTTTAAGCAGATCAATAGACAAAACCCCCTACAGAAATAATCATTCCCTGAAGATAAATCAGACCTAATTAAACAGAAAAAAAGAGTGATATCCACATGGGTCATCAATGGAGAATATTTTAACACAGAGATCTCTCTGGATGAGAATGAAATACAGCAGGTCATGGCAATATATGGTGGGATCAAACTCAAAAGTCAAAGCAAAATGTGTGGAGTATGTTTGCTCATTTCTTTTTGAAAGTGTCTTGAAAAACAAGACAAAATATTGAAGTCAATAATGAACAGTTTCGATGTCAAGAAGTTTTTTCACATATATATACAAAACACTGACAAAGATTGTTGGCAATAAAACCAGCTTGAGAAGTTAGGTTCATAAAAATGCCAAAAAACAAAACCCAAACAAGCCAATAGCTGAAAAGCTCCGCAATATAACCAAAGGCTAGCAGACAAACAAACAATAAGGAAATATCAAAAGAGGGGAAAAAAACCCTTCAAAAGTTTTTCTCTAATGTACAACCATAATTACCTTCATTCATTGCACTCAAAAGGAAAATAAGTATGTAATCACTATTGCAAATCATGAATTAGAGTTTAAAAAAAAAGAACTGCCAAAAAAATGGAAAAGCAACTCCACAATATTCAGCTTATTGTCATGCCACAACACCACTCTCTGGTCCCAGCTCCACTGGCTTAGAATCAGTATCCACCTCATTGACAATCTCAACATCACATTCTTTTCCGTCTGGAGTGCTGCTTTGCTTGTTTTTGCCAATTTCACATCCATTTTGCTTATTTGAACTTTTATTGTTTCCATTGTTACTGCTGGAGTCATCACTGTCATTCTTATCATCCTCATCCCCTTTAAGGCTTTTTTCATCTTTATCATTTCCTTCACTGTTGTCATCATTCGTATCCAGCTTTTCCTCATTGTCTCCATCTTTTTCATCGATTGTATTACTTTTGTAGTTTCTGTAAGCCTTCTGTATAATACGTGCTGCATAGTGCTCCTTTTGTCTTCGTAAGGTACTTGATATTGGGTTATATGTTTCTTTTTCTTTTTCTTCCTTTTCTCCTTGGGGTATATCTCCTGTTTCTGATGTTCCAAGAAAGTTTTTAGTGAGGGCGTCAAGAATATCCCGACAATAACAACGATCATTCTCACAGATTGGTATGTCCAACTTAACAAGAATGAAATGATTGGGCTTTGGAAGTCTCAAAGGTTCTTCCAAATAATCCACAAAATCAGACAGCTGGTCCAGTGGAATATACTTGGTGGCATTGGGATCAAATTTCTCCCATTTTTCATAATACATATCGAAATCATCAGGAGACAGACCTTGCTGGACCTCCTCTGTGGCCTTGCTGAAGTTTTCAAGAATGACAGCAATGTACATGTTGACAACCACCAAAAAGGTTGCAATCAGATAGGATGCCAAGAACACAGCGGCCTTGGTGTAATCAGTACAAGAATCATGTGGGTTGCACCGTGAGATTAGGCCATTGAGCACATCACTCCAGCCTGCACTTGTACACATCTGGAACAGTAAAATCAAACTACGCACAAATGTGTCAAAATTAAAAGCATCATCCATTCCATATTCTTGTGGATAATCTTGAAAGAAGTTCATGCCCATGATGGCGTAGATAAACATAACAAGGGCAAGCAGAAGCCCGATGTTGAAGAGGGCAGGTAATGATACAGCCAAGGAAAACAGAAGAGTTCTTATTCCTTTGGCAGATTTGACTAATCGTAGAACACGTCCCACTCTGAACACTCGTATTACTCTCAGTAGTGTTGGTGATATGAAAAAGCTGTTCTCAACTTCAGACAATGAGGAAGCTGCGAAAGAAAATGAATGAAGACTGTCATTAAGAATTTGCTAAAACTTTTGAAAGATATTCTATAATTTCAAAAGACAACAATCAACACATAAGTTTTTAAGTAGTTTTTATGAAAGACTAATTAGATTAGATCTTAGTTAAGTGGCAGTACATCCTTATATCCCGCAAGAATTAATACAACTCAAAAACTAGTAAGGAAAGAAAAATATTTTTTTCCCCAATGTCTCATACAACTAAGGCCTACTCCATGAAATGCCTAATGGATGAAATAAAAACTTTTAATTTCCTGTGATGTCATTTGCTTTGATAGATTTTGACTTCAGAAAATTGTTAGAATTTTTTTTTACATCTACATTCTGCCATTGCAGGATTTCCATATGATGGTTACAGAAGTTAGTCACATCTACTTAAAATTATTACTAATGGGTATATAAATATTTGTCTATGACATTGAAATGGAACAGATGTTTCTATCCTGATTTGTGTCTAACTTATTTAGTCTAAATCAGAGTTAATTTTCAAGCACAATTCAGTGCACTTCTTAATTGATTGAATTTGATGATCTGTGAGACATGCAAACAGCAAAATGATTTATCCAGTGCTGTCTTTGAAATTTCACAGTGTTGCACAAAAACATTTTTGTTCAAAGTCCAATTGTATCAGTACTAAAAATGTGAAGCTATGGTCTACAAAAGATTCCAACCGAACAAAAGAAACCTCATATGCAGTTCATTTGGTCCAACAAATAATGACTCCATTCAAAACAACAACTGCCAGCCAGTTTATCAACAGTTTTGGAAATTTTGAATGACGTATTGTATCTGTTAATATTTGACACATTTGCTGAACGGCTTCTTGTGGTCACATTACAAATCTTTGACAAAGATAAATGTCAGAGGAAACAAAATAAGTAAACAACTATCGAAGAAACTTTCCTCATAAAAGACAAACTACTGATTATAAAATATGACTTTTGTATTATGTATAAAAGCTGGTCTATTTGTTTTACAAAGTTCCTACTCTACATGAGTTATGCTGAGATCTTTGAGAAAAGTTCACTCCTAAAAATTGAAAATCATCTTCTTTTTTTTTTACCAGAGATCATGACCTACATGCCCAAAATACATTTGTGGAGCTACCTATATCCATTGTAATCATTTGTTTTTGTCTCTTTGATGCAATGGCATGCCTGTCAAAAGCTAAGAAAAATCAAGCAAAAGCTTTGGGGCCACATAACTGTTTCATGTGTTGCAAGGACATTCAAAGTACCTCAGTATAAAATTTTTAAGAGGATTTAGAAAATGTTGTGTCACTGATCGCACTGTTGTGGACCATCCTAGATCTGGGCAGCACATGGTGAATACACCAGCCAAAGACTGATGCATAAAGCTAGGTTAAGTACATATTGCAGATTAGGAAGCATGTTATTGTAACAGCAAAACTCAACATTTTGATAAAATCATGTTCAAATGTAAAGCTCTAAAGGGAACTTGGTGTGTTACTATAGGTTTCAACCAAACAAATCAGAGAAACAGTTGCTCATTTGACAGTTACAGCCATTTTATTTCATTGCTTATTTAAAGACTGCTCAAGATTGGCTATACCTTTTTTAAATTGTCAGTATATAAACAAAAATAACTGAAGAAAAAGGAAAAAAAAAAAAGAATGGTTTGGCTACAAGATAAATTCTTGTAAAAATATACCAGAGCCTCAGGAAACTACTGAAGGTAAACAAATACTTAGAGGTGGATATAGGAGCTTATATCTGCTTTTTTCTCCTGTAGAAAAAGTCTTACCTTTATAAATGATAATATTCTACCAAAATTGTGATGTTTTTGCACATCTGAGTGTAAGTTAAAGCCGTTTGGCCTACCATATATGCTTTAAGTATGAAACACTTTCTGATCAGTATTCAGAGTTAATGTATAAAAACAGGAAACAAAGATACATTCTCGATAATTCTTACTGAACTTGCCTTTTCATTCTAGGCCTTTTATTGTGTAAAATAGCTATCCAATATCTAGAAATGAATGACAATTAAACCGTAATGCAATTCATTGAAAACAATACAATACAGGGCATTTTTTAAACGATGAACCAACTTTAAATAACTTAAAATCAGGAACAGCAAGCAAAAATGTTCTTTATGCAAGGTAACAGGAATTTACTGGCATTTTGTTTGGTGTTAATAAAAATTTCTTACAACAGACAGTTACAAAATTATGCCACTATAACATTATGCCACTGTGCTGTTTTTTTATCATGATGCACAAACGAACAGAAAACTGTCCATAATTAACCCAAATAAGCTTATGAACAGAAAACTTTTGACATTTGAATTTGCATAAATAGCACATTGATGAAAAGGATAGCTTGAATCAAAACTGAATAAGAGCTCAACGTGGGAAATTCTATTTTACCAGCATCTGCAGTCATGATCTCAGCTCTCACCAGGAATTTTTTTTAGCATTTGCACTTTTCCTTGTGCAAAATGGTCCTTAATTCCCCGTTTCAAATGCTTTAAGTCTTTTATATGGACTGACAAAACAGAACTTTTGATAAATCATGATAAAAAAGTCCATTGCCAAGCAATAGTTGGGTTACTCGTTTTCTAAGCCATTGATATTGGCCGACTTGACAAGGTTCTTGTGCCAGGTCCAAATGGTCTTTGTCCTTTGGAGGTGTCACATGCTTATGGTACTCTTGTAAGCTAAAAGTAATTGACCTTAAGTCGTGAAGCCAAATTGCAGCTGAGTTTTTCAATGTTATCAGCCATCTCATTTTATACATATCACACGTTAATTTAGATGGTTGGCCACTTGCTTTACAGATGTTAAAAAAAGTGACGTCATAAGAAATTAACCAGAAGATGTGCACCTGTTATGACATTAAATGCCAATAAATACCAGAACCTTGGCAAAAAACCAGAGCTTTCTATCTTTTCTTGGTTTTCTAATTCCATTTATAAACCAGAGCATAATAGAAAAACACCTTGTTTATCATTTCTGTTGTCATTGCTTATCTTAAGCACAGAGTGGACAAGTAGGTCTGGCATTGCACCAGAAATCCAAATGACCTACTTTGAGTTTGAGCCTTACTTTGGCAATTTGGCTTCCCTTGGGACAAGGGGTTTATCATAAATTGATCTCCTGGACAGCATGGAAAATTCCTTTTTGTCATCATGCAAAAGCCCAATGAATAATCTTGTCCCCTTAAGCTGCCTATGCCGAGGCAATGACGTTTTTATAGGTGGAATTTATCTTTTCTTTTTTTTAAACTCCAACTTTGAAAATATATGTCAATACTACTTGCCTAATTACAAACGTATTATGATTTCAGTTTTGAAAAATCTTACAAGTTTGACTTACCTAAAATAGACAAAACGACGACAATAAAGTCAAAAACATTCCAGGGAATTTTGAAGTAATACCAGCGTAATCCAATGATTTTCAGGACGCATTCTGTTGTAAAGACTGTGATGAAAACGAGGTTGAAGATTGAAAGAATGTCTTTCATCTGGGGCGACATGCCATAATGTTCAAACATCATTGTCAGCATGTTGAGAATGATGATCACCATGATCACCACATCAAATTTCTGATCTGTCGTGATGTCAAATATGAGTGCTGCCAGTTTGTACTGTAGAAGAGATCAAAAGAAAAAGATTAAACAAAGTACCTGAGCAGATACCATACCAGAAGTAACTATCTTACCAATATCGTTTTTCAAAAGATGAAAAGAAGTTGGGCTGACACACACAGATGGGAAAAAGTTACCAAATAGGTGTGTTGTTGGAAATCAAAGCTAAAAGCAGAAGAAAATAAAAATGGGACCAAAAAGCGCCCTAAAAGAACCCCCAAACAAAAAAAACCCGTTGCAATGTAAAACAAGGTAGTAAAGACAGCGAGAGACTTCCTTGTTTCTCAGTTGATCATGATGCATAGGAACACAAACAGGTGCAACAGTGTTTGAGAGAGTAGCTTAAGTGATTATATTGCGTCAGATTGCCTATAAGGCACTGTGGCAGCCTGCTTTCAACTTTGTTGATTCCTGCGATGAAGGTCAGTCAAATTTTGCACTGGAAAAATGA
>JBCIKM010510968.1:0-19564 GCA_039654465.1 Melibe viridis | reverse complement strand
GGGGGTGGGGGGTTTTTGGGGGGGGGGGGGAAAAAAAAAAAAAAAAGGAACCCCCCCCCCCCCCCCCCCCCCATCCAAAAAACAAAAAAAACAAAAACAATTTAAATGGAATGCACATTTCTCTGTAACTCTTGGAGGCAATCTCAAAATAGACATACATGACTTTTTGCAATTTTGTTCCATCAACTTTCATAACAGTAACACTGAATATATAACTATAACATACTACCTATAGAAAATATCAAGCCCTGAAAACTAGTGCCAAGGGGTGCGCAAATCAGAGCTGTGATTCAAGACAGGCATTGCCAAAAGCACAAAAGCAAGAAAAAAAAAGATGCAAAAAAAGTATGCACTGAACCCTGTGTACATATATTATGTTATTCCATTTGACAGACAAATGCTCTTTCTACTTTCCTGTTCTGTGGAATGTTAACCCTGTTAGTGTGGGTTAAAAATTTTTGTTTTATTTTTTAAAAAGCCTTGCTAAAAGCCAAAATAGAGGGCAAAATACTGTTATTTGCAACAGCATAACTGGGTGGTCACCCTGTGGTAAATTGGCTCATTGGTCTTTCTCAATAAGCAGATACCACCAAGGCAACAGCAACTATTGTTTGGCTTAAGACCGAGTCATACACCTTGTATTTCTCATTATGCCACGAAATATTAGGCACGGTGGACCGATCCTCTGTCTGTCTTCATTTTTTGTGATTCTGGGCTTTTCCAGAGTTTTTCCCAGCTCCTTGGAGCTATGTCCCGACACGGCTTAGGCGGTATGAAGGGATGTGGATAACAAAACAAAACAATTCTTTGAACTGTATCCTAAGTGTCAAGAAACATCTTAAGACTCTCCTATCCACTAAACACCTCTCTTTATCTATGCCACAACATAATGCACATCAGTTAACAATGGAATCTTTCCCTCTCATTGAATTGTGACATTATATTGTACCAATTTGGGTGTAGTAGGGTGTTTGTGCTCTTTTAATTTTACATTTCTGTGCTATGAACACGGTAGACCTTATTGTAGATTTGTATGGTAGCATTTTTATATAGAGTTAACTTGAACTTGTACCTGAGTGTGAGTGTTATTTTTTTATTTTTTTACATTTATAATTTAGCACCAGCATCCATTTCAATGATACTCACTGGCGCTTTGCAATGAAATCTACTACGACATTCCACTGGAATGACACAGACATTGCCAGCTGAAAAAAAAAGTGATAAGGTAAATGCTTCAAAAGCTGCATCATTATTAAATTGGTGATAAAAGAGTGTGCGTACATGGAGCTCTCCAACAATGCAAGTCGCGGTTGCTATGCAACAACACTAATACACTTTTGTCGGTTACAGGAGAGTTGCTCCACAGCAACAAAGTCATGCAGACTTCATGCAGACTCTTCATCAATGCATGATGTAACCAGGGCGCATGAATATAATATAGTAGTAGAACATGTCAAGATATTTTACAACGATGCAACGCCTACTAAGAACATGTGGATACCATTGACCATAATACACTGAATACATATAAGGCACTGCCATCACTACAACAAACTTCAGAGTACAAGAACAGACATGACACCATCACAATCAAACAAATCCACAAAGAAGGTTAAGTTTAAAAAAAAAAAAAATCTGAAGACTGAAGCTATTCCAAGCACTTGTCAAAAATCTAACAGTCTTGAGAAATGCAAACCTAAAAACAGTCTTAACAGGGATTCTTTTTGCTCTGTAACATCTTTCTCTCAGTCTACTCATTCTTATAATCCCCTATTTCCCTTTCGATGACAACACAACACATGCATCGAAATAAAATAAGACAGCAACACTTTCTATATGATTCAGCAAAAAGTACCCAAATGACAAGCATAAAATAAACAAAAAGGGCATAAATATGGAGTCGTTTCTCTATACATACCTTTTACAGTATGACTCAAGAATGACTACGTGGTGTGTTCACTTAAAATGAGTAGCGCATGATTCTGTGTGTGTGTGTTACATGAACATTACACCAGGCCACGATGGTGAGTGTTGCTAGTACAGCAGCACATTATGCCATGTGTTTTTGGGTGTTGCACAAACAGTAACACATGATACATTATAAGAATAACAGCCCATGATACCGTGTTACAAGAATAGCAGCACATGATACTGTGTGTTACAAGAATAGCAGCACATTATACTGTGTGTTACGAGAACTGCAGTACATGAAAACCTTATTGATATGTCCTGTGAATTAAATATGATAATCAATGGTTGGCATACTCTAAAAAATCTCTGTTGACGCACAATGAAAGCTTTAATACATGATGGACTTTTTTTATGGTTACTTTCCTATATGGACTGCATGTAAGAAGATGCATCTCAACTTATAAGGGACAGGGTGGGGAGTTTGATTTTGATTTAATGTTACATGCAGGTGCTCCACATGTGAATATAAATTTTTTTTTAATTTTTAAAAAAAATCTGTATCTGTATTTAAAAAAAAAAAATGCAAATTAGATTAAATGGGAGAGACTAGAATTTTTTTCATTGTTTCGGTTTCATCCCACATTCCCAATCTGAACAGCACACCGGCCTAAACAACAACAACAACACACTGACAAGCCACAACTGTATGTAGATATAGACGGAAATATACTGACCATGAAACTAAAAATCTGGTTACCAATTCACAAATAAGCAGTATTTTTACATAAGAAAATTTGACAAAGCATGAATCTCTATTACAATAACAATATTTTGGAGATAACCAATTTTGCATTGCAAGCTAGAGGCATGTAATAAACGTGAAGTGCACATGCAAGCTACACTAATACATTGACCTGCTTTATTCCCAAACCTTTGTTTCATTGGCTGATCAGGATTAAAGCTCAAACTCCACAAAAAGAGTCACAACCCGATGTGTCATTTTGCCTTCAGCTGCTGACTGGACAGCGAACAACCTCGTCGATCAATCTCGAACTGGACAGACCTGAATTTATTACATCTCTTGAAACAAGAAAAATTCTGTAAACCAATCACAGAACGATATGATATATATATATACGAGTATAAGTGCAGAATAAAAAAGTTCTAGATGCAGCCCAACACTTCACAATACTGCAATGAATCCTGAGATTTCTCAAGGTAAGCAATTTCAAAATGATGACCCCCCCCCCCTCCCCCACGAGGGATGAGTGTTGTCTCTATAAAACTCACCGTCTAAGAGCTGTTGTACATGGTATTGTTTACTGCATTGTCACCCGGTATAAAGGTGAATGCCAGTGATATTTCAAAAGTTGCATTTCAAAATATAGAACAACTCCAAATAAATTCCAAGAAAATGAAAATAGCAGAACCACACCAATGCTGCAGGCCATAATATGTTCATTCTCAAATATTAAAATAAAAAAGATGACGTGTCCACCTGGGAATTTTTATTTGTTTTTGGTTTTTTTAAGGTTATAGGGCCCCATGACACACAAGGGTCATAGAGCAGCCCAGAGGAAAGTAAGATGAAAGAATTAGTTAAAAGAGGGAACAGATCAAACCACAAACAGGAGAGGAGAGATGATTTATACTAAAAAATAAATCTTATCTCTCCTTAAAAAAAATGAGCAATGGCCATCACATATAACAGCATTATGGTACAGGAAGACCCAACATCTTTAAACCTCCTTTGTGTACAAAAGTACTCAGTTCATATGTTTAACTTGTAACCCTGAAGTCATGTACCAAAAGACATGAAATAATGGATGAGCATTGAGTTCCAAACAAGACCAGGGACTCCCACCAACCACCCACTGGGAATTTTTAAAGCCTCTGAGCAGGATTAAACTATTGTGTAGTACGCAATCTTTCAACAACATATATATCTTAAGTTTTTCATGAGAGAGACAGCATCTATTACATCATCGTCAACTATCGTCTTAATATAAAAGTGATCTTCCATAAAGAGAATTGTTTCCCCTGAAAAATAGTTTTGTTGTTGGGTTTAGATATGTGATTTATAAACATGACAAACCACTAAAACAAAATTAATAAACTTGTTACCAAAACAACAAACAAACATGCCTCACAACCTATCGGCCTCCCAGTGTGAAGCTTAATGTCTTTCTGCTGAATTAACAATCTGTGAGCAGATATTTAACAAAAATAAACATAACATTTTAGATTTATAGGTATCTGATAATGCTTTCATGTACAATAAAAGAAATCGGGGAGTGGGGAAGATATGTTCGCCTCATCAAACACAATAACTCATTCCTGTTAAATATCCACAAAATTAATATTGCGAAATGTGATGTAAAAAAGGAAATTTCTTCGAACAAATTTTCACACACCTTGAAATATATCATCCACAACCATCAGGCATTCAAATGAAGGTAGCCCTCCCCCCCCCCTCTCCCAATTTAAAAAAAAAAAAAAAAAAAAAAAAATAGACACACTAGAGGGGAAAAAATCAGAGCTACTTTCTCGAAAACCTTATGGCCAATGCCAATTCGGCAGTCACATTACTAAAAAAAGAATAATCATTGCGTCAAAACTTCATTTAAATTAATTAGTTTTAATCACACCACTGCCAAAGTTAGGTTTTGTATATTGTGAGAAGTAGGGTCCGAGGAGAAAGTGATGTGAATAGATTTTACATGAAGTACAAGACTGAAATGGACTCTGCCAGGGGCATTTTACACAGACATGATATAGAAAGGATTACTAGGGATTTCATCTCTGACGGACTCACTACAACTACCTAGTACAATTGAAAGAGCACAATCAAAAAAGCAAAGCGTTAACTCTAAGTTAAGTCTGAGCCCCACACAACCTTATCCAGGGTTTATCAAAAGAAAAAAAAGGATATAAACACTTCTTGCACAACCGGTGGTTAACAACTTTCACAACAAACTCTTTAACTCTGACATAGTAAAATTTGCTGAAAATACAGGACTGATCCAGGATGGGCTTTCCTGGTCACATCAGTTGTAAAAATAAAATTCTCTCAGTAAATAAACCATTTTAACACAACTATAAGAGGATCTTTTATGTGTTTCATAATAAAATTACAAAAATATACACAGCAAACAGGGGAAAAAAAAAAACAACCTGAAAAAACAAAACAAAAATACACTTGAAATAGAGGACATATCACTAACCTGAAATACAAAGAAGTGCAAGATATGATCGCAAAATTACATGTCAGTTAAGAACTAGACCAAGCAATCACTAAATTGATATCAGAGATTCTACTCACAACACGTCATTAGAGATGAAAATATGGTGCTCACAAACCCCCACTTTCACAATCACCAAGTCACCACCAGTCTACAACATACAAAGCTTATTCTCTCTGCATGTCATTTTCTTTTTAAAAAAACAACAACAGATTTTCGGTGCTGTTACAGCATTCTATATATGTTTCCATTACAAAGGGATGAGTGAAAGAAATGGTTGGATAAAAGGAATGAATGGATGAATGTTAATTGTCACCTGTAAAAGTCGTATCAGCAAATTCTTCATTATTTAATAATTTTTTTTGTAAAAAGGAAGAAAAGAAAAAGCAGATCAGTGGGTTAACACTTTGAATGTTACTTGAATTACATAGAAATCGAATTTCATCTTCAACCCTATCTTTCTACAAATTATGTCCAAAAATAGAACCCTGTAAGAAATCACACCAAATAGCAAATCAACACTCACACCATTTCAGAGGCGAATAAAATAAAAAAAAAAAAAAAAAGAAAGAAAGAAAGAAAGAAAAACATGATAAAAGATATGTCAGAGTTTTCATTGGATATTCAAGAAATAAATGATGTCATGACTAACAACTGGACTTCTAGGTCTCAATTCTACCCACAGCAACAATTGTTTTGGACAATACCTTTAAAATTATTATTTATGTTCGTTTCTTGGTTGTTTTAGGGCCCCAATATGCACATGAGGGTCATAGAGGAGCCCAGGGGAAGTAAGAAAGATGACAGAGAAGTTAAAAGATAGAACAGGATAAAATTGTTAATAACCTAGCTTATGCATCATTGCTATAATTTGACTCACCATTAACGACATAATAATTTCAAATGTAGTGAGTTACATAATATGTAGCTAAATATAGATAAATAAAAAAACAAAAAAAAAAAAACCCACCTACAACAAGTATGACCAGTAAGAAACCCATTCCATTGTAATCTTTCACACCATACAAGTTACAAAACATAAATTCACATGAAAAAGAGCTTTTTTATCCATTAGGAATGACATCCCTCCAAACAAAAATAATTTTAATGGTGATATAGATACAGAAAAACAAACAAAAACCAATAGTTCGATATTAAGCACAGTAGAGTATTTACTCATCTCTTGTTTATGATAGATGATATATTCATTAAATCATTAATATTCATTACATATTAAATATTTGCAAAGCCAGAGGACAGCAATTTTACTTTTAAAAAACGAAAAAAAAAAAAAAACCCAAAAACCCCAACCTTTCCCTTCATTGCAAAATCATAATTTTTTCACACACAAGATCATTCCTTATTTAAGTATTTTGCCATACATCAGTGACTCAGACATTCATATAGCTCCGCCCTGGAACGAGGACAGCGCTTTGGCCAGACTTTCGCAGAGTCGCTCCGGCGAGCTACCCATGGGCAGAACAGAAATATTCAAAGAAGGAAGTAGGAATCTGTGGCATGAGGAATGTAGTTGATATTTAGGCACAAAGCATGTGTGTTATTTCAACATGAAAAGGTCAAAAACAAAATACAACCTGGGGGTAAGCATGCACCAAGGTCCAGGGAAAACCAACACGATTTTTTTCTTCATGAGAGACACTACAGGGTTACACCAAAGATCAGAAGACACTAACCTGAAAACATTTTCCTGAATAAAGAGGTTTTTCATCACAAACTATTGTCAAACAGTAACTAGAGATTTTGTTACAACCAATTTTATTTCTTCAACAATCTTGAATTAAATAAGATTGGTTATAAAAATGATCATCCCCTTCTCCCGTTTGCACTTTATAAATTATGTTACTGTAAATCCATTGTATGCGGTTTAAAAATTCAAACTCCCAACACTCAAAATTTATGAAATGAAGTAAATTTCAATGATATTAGATTTTGCATCCCTTATTTAAGTATTTCTCATATGACACCAATATAGTAAAAATCCATAAAAACTAAAATGTAACAGTTTTTCCTTGTTTCGAAAACTCTCAACTTTTCACTTATTCCTTTCAAAACAGTAATGGAAGAAGATTCTGCAAAACCCCCATGGACCAGGTTAAATCATTATTAAAAAAAAAAAATTACCTCGTACTCTTTGGGTCATTTTGAAAACATTATTGGTCCCATTCTATTCAGCCATTCATCCTTGCTCACTCCACATTCATCTGTCACCTCTTGCCCCCCCCTGGACTACAGGGTCACAATGGGGTCACTGCTCTCTCCACTTCTCACAGGCTCTGGGGATGCCTTTGACCCGCCTTTCCCTGAACCCTTGCCCTTGCTGCCTTTCCCACCACTACTCTTTCTAGAAGAATCGTCTTGGTGATGATGATGGCCAGCACTGAAACCTCCAGCCGCATCTTTTGCTGAAGGAGAGAGATGGTCTTGAACTTCATCTTCGTCGTCCTCTTCCTCAGGAACGGGATCGCTGTCAAATGATTTTGCGGACTGGAAGGATAGGTTGGAGTGGTGGGAATGGTGGGAGGAGGCGTGGGAGGTGTTGCTGTGTCGTCCCAACCCCCCTCGAGTGGGGGCAAGCGTCATGCCCTGGTTGACTGGCTTCACCGTGATGATGAGATTGGAACTGTTGGCTACCATCATGTCAGTCACCTGCAGGGTAGGTACACAGAAGATGCATACACACTGATTAGAAGAAGAAAAAAAAAGAAGTCAATTCAAGAGCTTCTAGAATGTATTTCCGAACCGCCCTTTTTAACTTTCAAAGGAAAAAGTTGTCTGATACAATCATGTTTTATAATGCAGCATTAGAAAACCAAAACACCATATTGTCAATGGCAAACCACGACAGTCTCGGCGAAGGCTCGAATCCCACACCCTTTGGTCTGCGAGTTGAACACCTGCCAACTGAGCCAAGATGGGAGAAACCCAACAAATAAAGGGACTTTAACAGAATAACAGTGCTGCAACTGACCTGGTCAAGTTTCTTGCCGGCAACTTCAATGCCATTAACTTCAAGCACCTCGTCATTGACGGCCAAAAGACCTGTACTTTCTGCCAAACCTCCTGGCACAAGTCGTGATATAAAGATGGCTGGAACCTGGTCACACCATGCAGAGAAGAAAATAGCATTTTAAAAATGACATCTTAACCACACACAAACACGAATTGAGCCATATTTGTATCAAAATAGTTTTCCTGAAGTTGGTACACTAACAACAACAACAACAACAACAAAAAATAGCAAAATTGTATGTTTAAGTTTTCCAACACTGAAGGAAGAAAATCTGATGAACAAGTAAGATTTAAAAGTAGGGTAATTAAGAATATTGATCCAACTGAAGAAAAAAATCTGATGAACTAGTAAGATTTTGTTTGTTTATTGGTGGTTTTAGGGCCCATGACACACCAGGGTCATAGAGGAGCCCAGCTAGTAAGATTTAAAAGCATGGTAATTCTGAATATTGATTCAACTAAAGAAAGAAAATCTGATGAACTAGTAATTTGAAAGCATGGTAATGAAGAGTACTGATTCAATCTGTACTTATGACACACAATCCTTTCATACACGACATCTCAGTGACTATCATGTAAGTAAAGTTTGAAGAAGAATCAAAAGAAATCGAACAAGTGTGGATGTGAAAAAACACTCTTACTTTTTACTGTTAGAGTTAAATCAACGGGGGAATCTCAAACGTTTTTAATAATAATATAACAATAATAATGTATGACATTCAAATACCACATATGGGTATTGTTTCGGACAGAGACAATGTTGTCTATTTAAACCAGGGGACCTCTGAGCTTTGCATCCATCTCCAATAGAATGAGGTAAGTGTGGTAAAGTGCCTTACCCAAGTACACAACGCGGTGGTGCCTGCGGGAATTGATCACCCCCTCTTCAGCATTGAAGTCTAATGCGTTACCAGTTGAGCCACCTTGCCCGTGTAATGATTAATTGTGAATTTTGTTTTGACAGCAGCCTTGCGGCCTACTCTTTTTGATTTCCAACTGCCAAGGGTTCTTTAATGTGTGCAATGTGTACACAAGATCTCCTAATTTATTGTCCATCTCCAATAAGACTAGAAGCTAGATCTTACCTCCTTCAGACCAGGGTGTGGCTTCTGACAAAAAAAACGGCCTGTGGCTTTTAGATTTGAGGTGTCTCTACCACCATTGTCACCAAGGAGTGACAAGTGACCAGAAATTGACCGAAAAAATTTCCTTGTTCATGGGACTCAAACTGGAGATCTTTCATTTGAGAGGCAAGCACTGTACCTCTCTGCCATGTACTCTCTGGACATCAATTACACATCCATACCTTTTCCAGACCCTGTGGGGTGACTCTGACACTTGTCCCGTCCCGAATATAGAAGCCCAAGGGTTTATCAGATCCATTTTTCATGAGTCTCACTCTGCGATGTGTCTCTGGCACAATATCCACGTCTATGATAGCAGAGACTCGCCTGAAGTCCTCCATGAGGCTGATCTGAATTCGAGGACGTGGGGAGTTCTCGTTATTTACCAACTTTGACAAAGGATTTCGCTTCTTTACTGGCTGGTTTCCATACCCATTTGCTTCTTCATAGCTTTCACCTGAAACAAACATTCAAGCATAGTGCATTACAGGTTTCATTCACCCATCGAAGTGACACATGGTGACAAAAACTTCAAACAAAAATGTAAAAATAATGGTGCAAGGCATTACTTTTTAAGAAAGTGTGATAATGATTTCATTTGCAGGAGAGATGCATTTTTCAAACTTTCAAAGTTAAAACTTATGATCTTAATTTTGTTTCCTTTTGAGTCATACTTGAGAAGTGAAACAGGTAAAAAGGTAAAAATAATTTGTGTAGATTATATTGAAAAAGCAACTTTATAATTGAACAAGATCTTGTGACGCAAAGTGAAAATACATATATTCATATAGCTTAGATTCTCCTGTACTTAACATAGTAAACTGATCTTCACATTCATTAAACCCCTTTTTGGTGATCATCAAAATTGTGCAGTATACAGATAGTAAAAACAAAACAGTTTGACACTATCAAGTAAAAGTTGTGTGACATGTTGGCATGACCTATAACAGCAAAATTTTTAGCCTACAACAGGTATCTTTGTACTGATTTTCATATATATAAGCTTGTTTCAAAAAGCGAATACAAAAATAAAATTTATAAATCATTATTATTATCGAAAGAAAATTTGGAGCTGTAAATAAAACCTAAAACTAAATTAACATGAACCAGACCTTTCCGTTGAATGAAAACTTTCAACCCTGGCTTGGCTGTAGATAAGGCTCTTGAAAAATTTTCACTGTTGTTGATGGGTAGGAGATCCATGTGTACTGGATCTGTGTATGTGACGATGAACGGAATGTCAACAAGCAAATGGAGTTGTTCAAGCAGCAAATAGAATTCATCGAATTGATTTGTCTTGGTCTTGTCAATGGAAAAGCGTCTAAATTCAGCATCAAACTGTAAAAAAATGATAGACAATCATAAGTATTTTAACAACAATTCAATTAAAGAATCCTTAACAAAACATGATTTCCCCACAAACCGAGACCTCTCAATAGCAACTGCCAGTTATTCAAACAAATTGAGGATGATCGCTGCAGAATAATTCTTTGAAGAAAGGTTAGAGTTTATTCGTAAAATAATGTGCTAAACTTCCGCTCTGCGCCTGCCACAACAAGCAGCTCTCTCTCTCTCTCTCAGACCCACTTTTATTGGTACAACTGAATGAATAACCACTACTGGTGTAAATCTCAAGTCCTTCATTATCATCTGTGACGATTTGAACACAACAACATCCTTTACCCCTCCTTAATCTTCCTTCCCTTCTAGCCCCCATCCGATTTTAAATTCACACAGTCTGTGATTCTGTGTAACAGTACAATTTTGTACTAATAACTGGTACTGGTCCAAATGGAGTCGAATAGACAAGCAGTGGTAGAAAAGTTCCAGATCATCAGCATTCTCTAACAAAACTATTCAATCTTTGAAAAAGTCGACAAAAAGTAGGGAAAAAAAAAGAAGAATAAACTCCCAAATCTGTTGACAAAAGATATTCAACATAGAGGATTTTCTTGCCCTGGCTTAGTTTCATCACCAACAAAATGAAAGGATGTTCACTTTGGGAAAGAGAAGAAGGTCTATCTATTTATCATTTGCCTCAATGAACTTACTTTGCTCTTGATTTCAACTATTCCACTTGTGGAGCGAATGGAAGACTTAACGTTTTTAGCCATCCCAGCTGTTGACACTAAGTAAGCTGCATAGCAAAATCAAGATAATAAAGTTTTGGAGTGTTCGTAAAAATTTAACGAGACTTCACTTCCGTGGTCAACTTTTCCTTTAGACCCAAAACGAGTGACAATTAGATTGTCTTCCTACTGCTGAAAATAAAAAAAGTTAGTTATTGCCGATAAAGAATGATAATTAACCTCATAAGATTCATATAAGTAATTAAATATATTTTTAAAATGATTAAATAATAATATATCTATGAACTATATAAATAGAGTAAATAAAATATATATAGTTGGTAAATTTCTTGAAAATAAAAACAATCTGGTATTTTGTTTGACTTTGTTTTCGAATTTGCAACAGAGTAGAACAAATAAAAACATAGTGGGAAAGGGATCAATTCTTTTTCAATAATATTGTTTAAATCATAATCTCGATCAAAAATATATTTTTAACAAGTCATGAAATGACAAACTGGTTGGGTATTTGAACTGTTTTTCTTCGAAAGCAAAACTACGCCTGAATCAATCTTTCTTTCAAAACGAAAGTGGAAAACGAAAACTACACGACCAACAAACAGTGTCTATTCAACACCGAATGTATTAAATCTATCAGAATGGTTTGTCTTTGAAAATATCTTTTAACAGTTCATAAAAGGGGAAAAATTGAGAAATGAGTAGTTTTGAGATCGATGAAGATGTTCATAGATTGGAAGGTACTAATAATCAAGAGCGAGGAGGGCTCATGATCATGAAAAAAGGACCTGCCACTGAAGGGAATGGAGAAGCACATACTTTCAAAAAGCCTGATTTGCTACCCAGAAAATCTCTTTTAGGCCTCGATCGACTTGCAGCTGCTAAGAGAGAATCAGAAGAGGAAAAAAGTGGATCCACTCCTAAGAGGTCAAAAGTTATATCTTACAGGGAAGACGAAAATGATGACGATGTCAATGATATTGACTACCCCTCTAAAAAAAGATCAAAAGATCAAGAAAGGTAAGTCCACAGTGTGCTTAATAAAAGAAAAAGAAATTGTGATCTTTAATTGGAAGTCAGTGGAGCATACATTTTCAGACAACATATCAGGTCAACTGAGTCTTTTTCTTTGTATCAGATAAGGTTTTGTTCTTTTTTTTTTTTTATTAAAAAAAAATAAAAAATGTTTGAATGTGTCTTGAACAATACACAAGAGGAAATGTGAGAAGAGGTTATTCATTTATCAAGGGGGTTGCTAGAGGAGAAGATTTACTGGGTGCTGAGTCAATCCAGTGTCTTTCACGTTCAGTAATTTGTTTGCACATATATTTGCCTTTCTTAGAAACTCCCATTGGAGATTGATTCAAAGCTTGGAGGTTCTCCTGAATGTAATTCATTTTTCTCTGTTCATGTAATATTAATGGGTCTCGCTGGCTGGTATATTGTCATATGTATGTTATACATATACTAATACCCACTTGGTATGTGGTTTTAATTTTAATGAATAGCTTGAGGCCTCACTGAAAAGTCTTTTATAAAAGTATGCACCTTATCATACATTTTTGCTTTTTTACACACATATTACCTGTTAAAGATCTGAGTTAATGTTTTATAATTTTTTTTCAAACTCGATGTGATTTTATTGACTCCCAAAGACACTATCGAAAGTCCAAAGAGGAGACGCCGTCACATCCCGGAGGAGTTTCCTTAGCTGCAAGAGAAAGACTAGAAAAACACCACAGAGAGAGGGAGAGGGGAATCAAGGTTTCATCACAGGATGGGGACAAAGATAGACGGAGGGATAAAGACAGAGACAAAAGACACAGAAAGGATCATGGTAATACTTGTGAATAATGATATATTGTGTCACATTATTATTAATTATTGTCTGAAGAAGTCTTAGAGAAGCTTTAATCCAAGATCCCATTCCACATGACTAGAAAGGATTTAAATTTGCATTTGCATATTTTATTTTGAATAGTTTAGGGTATTGTTGTCTCTTTTCTAATGAAACTGGTGTTGTAAAATTTGAGTAGATTAGCATCAGACACAGACTAACTTTTGTGATTCCTTTTTTTGAATTTCATATCCTTTTTTTTTTCTTCATTATTCAATGATTACTAGGTTCATTGATAGTCTGTTGTGTATTGTTTTATCATTTATTAAATTCATTTCTTGTTTTTAACAGATAGAGATGGCCATCGCAGTTCACGATCAGACGACAGATCCGACCGTAGCTATTCCAAACGTAGTTCTCGCAGCTGGGATGAAACGCCAGACACAGGCCGTTTCCAGGCAAACAGAGATGAGATGCCCACACCTAACATCAGGGTCAAAGGTGAACACCCAATCTATATCCACTGACTTGTTTAGTGATGATCTCCCATGGTTGGCAATGGGTTCTGCACCTGTTGCTTTATTCTTTGACTTTATTTCCTTTATGAATAGGAAAAAAAGCATCTTAAATTGTCATTTTGGTATGTAAGAAAAAGATTTTCTGAAAATGATCTTGAAACCCAGACAGCATTTGTTTTCTCTGGGAGCTAGGCTATGATATTTATTTGAGTCCATTAAATACACTGCATCAGTTTCTTTGAAGACTGAGTTTACTTTTATTGTTTACATCTCTGTGATATTCTCCAACAGACACACCTTCAAGATCGACATGGGATGATGATGAGGATGATAGCACAGCCCCACCACGGCTCTCATCCTGGGATTTCCCCACCCCAGGATCACATGCTTCCTCTCGAAGGGATGGGAAGAGTGCCAGATCAGACCGTCGGACAGAGGAAAGTAGACGCAGTCATAGTCACAGCCACAGTCATCACCGCTCTGACAGGAGTCGAGAGAAAGATCGCAACACCGGCAGGTAAGAAGAAGAAAGAGGGCTGTTTAGGTAAATGAAAATGGTGATAATAAAAAAAAAAAAAAATTAAATTCCTTTCGTTTATCCCAGCAGGGAAATTTGTCTTTTACATCTGTATTGAGGGGAGAAGAGAATATGACTTACTTACCATGTGTCAATTGCAATGCAGCATTGCGGTGTGGTTTGTGCACTTGTGTCAGTAGGAAATGAACCCAAGTGCTTCAGTACAGGCATTTATTGGCTTATTGATTGGGCTACCAGGCCACCATTTGATTGAGAAAAAGGAGAAAATGGTGACTTGCATTGCAATAACTGCACACATTCACCAAATTAAATCCAATACATTCTTTTCATATTTTAGTTATTTTCGTCCCATCCTGCCCGTCATATTTGTGCATCCAGATGTCTATATTATATTTTTCATTTTCGTAATGTGAACCTTTGGAATTGACAACTTGAATCCATTTATTCCTCAAATCAGAATTTCTCAATCTTTTTTTTTTTCTTTTCTCATTGTATATGAGTGTTTTTTGTATTTCCATGGTATGTTTTCTTGAGTGAGCTCATCACATGTGTGATGTTTTTGTGTTTTTGGGGGTTTCTTAAAGTAGAGAGTTGGTTTTAATGTTAAAAGATTAAGCTCTATGACAATCTGCACTCTCATTATCCTCAGGTCACGTAGAAAAGAAGATTACACTCCAAAAGCCACGCCCACCTATAAATACAATGAATGGATGAAAGATAAGAAGAAGATAACATACACACCAAGAGACAACAATGAAAAGCCAGGTGCATTGTGTCTGTTTGACTGCTCAACATTAGAGATAGATTTCTTTTTTTTTTTTTTGTTAACTCTGATTTAGATAACATACTATTCTAGCAAACGAATATAATATTAAATTTAAAAACTCTATTCAAAATTGACTTGAAAAGATCTCATACTGAACCAAAATTGCACAAAAATATAAATGAAATTACTTGCGAGATCCTGTTCTAATAACAGTCGGCTGTTTTTGTTGAATGGAGTCTATTAACGCCCACTTTTTAAATAGATGCTTGGGGAAAACCACTGAAAGCTTAGTGGGACAGAGCTACTCAGATTCTCATTTGTCTAAGTGAATGTTAAGTGCTGAAATTAAACAAATCCTAGGCTTTTTATTTTTGATGAAACATAGCACTTTGGGATTTAAAAATTGCAATTTGTTTACACTTTCACGTTGTTTAAGGTTTAGTTTCAGATCCTATGATGTTTACAAAATCAGGTCATGTGACGTTATGATCATTAAAATAGATTATCAGGGATGATGTGATGTTCTTTTTAATGAATTTTCTGTTATTTCTGTTAGCTTTTTGGGTTTTTTATAGATACACATATCCTATTCCCTGTCATTTTTAACAGGCTTTGACCGCAGGTTGTTTAAAGATATTAGTCCCTTGCATTACATTTTTCAGTTATTTTGATTGGTGTCCCTGTATTAGAGATTTTATAATGATTTCAAATGCCCACAGGAAAGGAGGCTCTGTCATTTGAATCGGAGGAGGACCGTATTGAGTGGGAACGGGAGCAGAAGCGTCTGGACCGAGAGTGGTACAACATGGATGAGGGCTACGACGACGACAGCAACCCCTTCTCCGGAACCTCCAATGAGTACACCAAGAAGAAGGAAGAGGAAATGGAACTGAAGAAGAAGAAACGAATGTCTGCACAGCAGAGACAAATCAACAAGGTCAGCAATATGGCATGTTCTGGAAGAGGATGATTCTGTATTGGTGTGACTTTTAAGAAAAAATAGTCTGTCTAGTTGTTGCTTTCAAGTACAGCAACATGCAAGGGTTGTGGGGGCTCTAGGGTTTATTTAAATTTCAAGCTACTATTTGCTCTACATGCAGTGGTAAACTCTAAAACTGGTGCATTTGGACAATTTTTGTCTCTTTGAAGTATGTTTTCATATTCTATTCTTTGTTCAATTTAAGTATAAATGCCAAGCCAAATATTGAAAAATAAAGAAAATAGTTTCAGGGGTTTTTACTATTCTTAATTTTTATTTTTTCAAGCATAAAACAAATGATTAAAAGGGAAATACTATTTACTATAGAAACGAATGCTGATTTTTTTTTTTTTATTTAAAATTTAATCTTCTAAGAGATTGGGGATCAAAGAATTGCCAGAACTTAATTTCATATCACCCTCTTCCTGTAGGACAATGAATTGTGGGAAACAAACCGCATGATGCGCAGCGGTGTGGTGGCCTCTATGAATGTGGACACAGATTTCGAGGAAGAAAACGAGGCGAGGATACACTTGCAGGTGCACAATATTGTGCCACCATTCCTGGATGGTCGAATTGTGTTCACCAAACAGCCTGAGCCAGTTGTACCTCTGAAGGTAATTTTCTGTGAAAATTTTAGTCTGGGGGTTGCCTCTTTTCATAGATCTTGCCTGTTATGCACTGACGAGAAATTGGTTTTGTGTGTGATCTTAGAGAAATATTTGCACTACTTTATGCGGGTGGTTTGGTTGGATGTCGATGAGGATAATTATACCGATGTGAATATTTGGGAAAACTTTGGTAGAAGGCAAAAAATGCAATATAATCAAGGTTCAGGACAAACTATATGTTTTATCAGGAATGGCCAATCTGCAGTTTTTCCATCTCTTTTTTGTTTTTAAAAACGATTTTTAATGATTTTTAACCTCTTCATTTCTATCTGAAACAACAAAAGTTAATGTATATTTTTGGTAATACAAAATACTCTGGTAATTTTTTTTTTTTTTCTCAAAATTCATTTGGCATCCCTGTTTTATGTCTCTGCCTAATTTCATATCATTTGTAATGAGGACTTATCTTTAATAAGGGGCACAGTTTCGTTAATTGCAGTTTAAATCAACTGTCGATCGGCCTGTGTCTTGACATTGTTGTCTTGTACTTTGCCCGAATCAGAAACGTTTTAAATCACACAAGATTTATACAGATCATTTATTACTACTTTCCATTTTACTCTATCAAGGACCCCACATCTGACATGGCCGTTGTCTCGCGCAAAGGCTGTGCAGTCGTGCGCATGCATCGGGAACAGAAAGAGCGCAAGAAGGCGCAGAAGAAGGAGTGGGAGTTGGCAGGCACAAACATTGGCAACATTATGGGGGTCAAGAAGGAAGAAGAGGAGGCAGTGAGTCTATCTGGCTTTTTATTATTATTTTATTTATTCTAAGTTTTTTATTCTGTTTGCATTTTTTAAAACCGAGCTTAATAATCTTGAAGTATCTACTTTTTCTGTAACATGTTGTAACAGGGTTAAAGTAAATCTCTTTAGCCTGAAAATATGTAGATAATTTTAATTTCTACTCTTTTTTGAGTTGGACTCTGTTCTTTTTCTTTCATATCTCAGGCAATGAATATGTTACATTGAAAATACTCATACGCCTTGTGGTAAATCGGCCCGTTGGTCTTCCTTATTGAGCAGATACCACCAAGGCAACATCAGCTATTGTTTGGCATTAGGTAATACCCCATATCTATTGCTCATTATGCCACGCAAGATTAGACACGGTTGACTGATCATCCGCCTGTCTTTGTTTCTTGTGATCCAGAGGTTTTCCTGACCCTGGTTAGGCGGTATGAAGGAATATTGATAACAAAACAAAGAAAATACTTTTGATTTTCAGGTGACAAAAAATCTTCCAGGGAATAATGTATCCTTGTATTTCCCCTGTAGACTCTTTTGTGTCTTTGCAATTTTATGTTTAAATGACGAATGGTAGAATATTAATGGACACAATAACAGTCTGTAATTTTGTGTCCATTAATATTCTACCACTGACAGTTTGTTATTTCAGTGATTGCAAAAAAAGAGTCTTTGGGTATTTGTAATTTGCATCCATCCTTGAGATGGATATAAAGCTCAGAGGTTCACTTTGTTATAGGCCAAATTGTCTCTGTCTGAAAAATAGGCTGCATGTATCCCCATATAAATGTTATATTATGTTTGTTGTGTACCAGAGATATGGCCGTGTAAAATGCTTTATGTATATGGAAAAACAAAGATTATTGGTGTACCTTTCATGGAAGATATTTTTTTTTTTTTTCTGTCATTGCTGTGATTTTTTTGTTTTGTTTTATATTCTTTTGCCTTTAATTTCAAAACAAGTTGCTAATTGGCATTAGTAATCATGCACATGAGGACGAATGACAATTGCATGTTCACTCGTTTTAAATATTGTTGTCCTGGGAATCGTCCCTTGCGCAATTTTGTATGTCTTTGTCAACTGTTGGTTTTGATTGGTCCCCTACTGTGGGGTTACTACAGGTCAACGATGATGATGATGTTGATGGTGATGATGATGTCCCTGGTTAAAATGCGTTGCATTATTATCATATTGTAACGTCCTTTCAGGGCAAAGAGGAAGGCGACTACAAAGCTGATCACAAATTTGCCGACATAGCAGATCAGAAGACAGAAGCTGTCAGTGAGTTTGCCCAGCAGAGGAGTATTCGAGAACAGAGACAGTACCTGCCTATCTACGGGGTCCGGAGTAAGGTGAGGGGGATATCATCATTTACAATTTTTCATTTCGTTTCAAGATACTTAATTTTTTTTTTTGTTTCGCTTCGTATTTGTTTGAAATACAGCTGTCTTGATAAATCTTGTTGTCTTGGGGGTGGTTAGATTAAAGATAGCTTATGGTTTGTTTTATTTGTTTTGCTTTTATACCTGGTTAAATGAAATAATTTTCCTTGGATTTTGATTTCCAAATTGAGTCCAACGTGATGGGAGAAGAAAAGTTATAATGGTGTATACCAAAACAAACAAAAAAATTATATTTTGCCCAAAAGCACATATTATATTCCATACTTTCATTGCATTTCTTATCTTTCTACAGCTGCTTCAGATCATCCGGGACAACAATGTCATCATTATTGTGGGAGAGACGGGATCAGGGAAGACAACCCAGCTGACTCAGGTTAGTGCTGTCCCGACTCTAACTTGACCATGAAAATAGTTGCTGGACTGGCAATCCAGAGATCTATGGTTCGAGCTCCGGCCTTGGAGGTCAACTTTTTGTGACAATTTGTTTTCTTGATTTTCTTTCTTTATTTAACTTCTCTATGGCTTTGTTTTGTCCTCCTCTCGGCACTGTACTCCTACAACTATTTTCGCAATCTTTGATTCCTGGTGTCTGCTCTCCGCCATTAGTTCTAAGTTTCTTGCATGACCTCTGTATGCTTAAATAAGGTTACAGCTCTGAAAACAGATGCTTATTATTTCATGGTTCTTTAATTCCTTCCCCTCTCCTTCCCC
>JBCIKM010510857.1:0-19576 GCA_039654465.1 Melibe viridis | reverse complement strand
GAGAGAGAGAAAGAGAGAGAGAGAGAGAGAGAGAGAGAAAGAGAGAGAGAGAGAGAGAGAGAGAGAGAGAGAGAGAGCTGGGAGGTACCACTGTTTGCACAGATTAGCAGAGAGAGAGAGATATGAAGACAGTGATGAGGAGAAAGGATGGCAAGGTTATCCAAATCAATGAACAAAAGTTGAACAATGAGTTCCTTGCTGAGAGGGAGGAGACCTTTTTCTCTTGCAAATCCACTTTCAAGACTTGCCCGGCATCTTTTCCATCCTTTTGAACCTCTGGTGCAACCATGTAGAATTTTCCATTCGCATCGAATACAGGTCCCTCTGCACCTTTTATATCATCAATTATCTTTGTAAAAGTTGGTTCAATTATTTCAGGCCCTTCAGACATGTCTACCTTTTTGATTGATCCGGCAAAAATATGAACAATTTTATTTTGACAGTATGAAGGAAAACCAACTCAGCCCTCTTCGAACACCTATTATGCTATAACCGCCTAAAATTAGTAGAAACAGGCTTGCAAGGGAAACTAAACGTGACTAAGACAGCAACGTTTCGACCAAAGGTCTTCGTCAGAAACAAAACATCTGTTGTTAAGTTGTTTTTGTTGGTAATGTGACGCAGAAGGGAGGTCACTCTATGGGGGCGGGGCGGAAATCAGCTGTCTTGGATTGTCGTAAAAAGATGCACAATTTTGCCTGGTGGTAACTCCTTGAGTTTTCCTCTGTGTTAACTTAACAGCAAGCTCTAAATTTTCATTTTATACCGTTAAAATGGATACAAATGGAACACAAAGATCATCTTTGACTTCTGAACAGCAACACATTTTGTTTACGACTACAGCTTTATTTTGACTGAAAATTGCTGTAAACTGTAATCTGCAAAATGGCGACCGGATTGGTTCGCCCGGTCCGGAACTTACGAACTAGTCGTTTTCGAGGTTTGTAGCCCTATTCATTTCGTGAATTGTATTTTTTAATGTATTGGAAAATTCTGTGATAATTGGACTTTCAGAAAATGTATATGTCTGCTGTCTCATATCTACGATTTCGCACTTAAAATGCTTTATTTTCATCTTTTACAGCCAGACACGAAAGCATAGAAGATGTTGTCATTCAACTCGATTTCACAAAAGGTGAGTAAACTGCATAATTGAATGGGTGTGTTATTGCTTTTAACCATCAGTTAAAATTTCCTCTTAATCTGAATAATTCACTCAAAATATAATGAAGAAGAAGCAGTTGTGTTGTTTACTCAGCTCTGTTCAAGTGTCTGAATCAGTAGCCAAGATTTGCCCTTTGAAAATAAACTAAGTCCTTGTAAACAATTGCTGTGGTGCCATTTTGTAATGTTAATAATCATTGACTTTCCATTACATTTTTAAAATATCCGAATATCTATAAGAGGAATATCCTTTGGTATTTTTAAGGAAAAGCTCTCTAAAAAGAACTACTGTTTTATTGCATGCTCCCAAACTGTCTTGTCCAGTCTACAGTTCTGTGTCAAGTCCTCAGTTTTTATGTCAGCATCCATTGGATCATTAGTTTTGTTCTTTAACTAAAGATGGCTTCTTTCTTTATTTTTTGTTTTGTTTTCTTTGCAATATCATTTGATCCAAAAATTCCCTCACATTAAAGACATCAACTTCAAGTCATTTTTACAAACACACACACACATACACACACACACACACACACACACACACACACACACACACACACACACACAATTGAAAAGAGGCAGTTTTTCTATATTTTCATTCAGTTTATGAAAACAAAACATACCTTGTTTGTTGAGCTCTTCACTCTTTTATTATCTTGAAAACTGGTATTTTCGGTCTTTTTTTTTTTATGCACTTTTTTGATGAAACGAAGGTGTCATTATGATTTGTTTTCTTAGGTTAGCTATTTTTCTAGTTGGTCATTGAATGAGTAAATCTCACCTTATTTCTTTTAATGGGTAGTGTGCTTTGATAGGATCGTCAAAGAGAATAAAATACCGTGGTAGGAGTATGTGAACTTCCGTCTCTTTGACGACCTAGCTTCCAGCAGCCTCCATTCTTGTTTGATAGGATCGTAGACTTTGACTCCTTGTAAATGTCTCACTGCCATGTTTTCTTGTCTAGTAGGTAGCTGCTTTTATCTGAGATGAAAAGAGAAATCATCTTATCATGTCTGTAAAACAACAATGTCACAGTTGCAAAACTTAGTATTTTGACATCTCTTGCATCAGTCTTTTTCTATATGTGTGAAAATATATTTGTGAGGTATGTTTATGTTGGTAAATCCTAGTAAGCTTTCTCTAAGATTAAGCGATTTTTCGTTGTTTGTTTGTTTTTTATTTATTTGGTTGGTTCTTTTTTGTTGTACTTTTTTTATTTGAAAGAATCTTTTAGGACTTTAAGACTTTCTTGTAGTTGTCTTTTGCTATACATATAATTGGGTTGTTTTATTTTTCTTCTTTTTGTGTTACAAAAATCACCAACTGTACACTCAGATCCCAGTGAGAATGTGCGAGAGATCCTCAAGAACTTTGTCTCTCAGCACGGGGTGCCGAGCAGCCGCAAGACTGCCTACCTCAATAGCTTCGTCAAGCTGATTAAAGTGGTGGGGCACAGTGGGGGTGACCTGGGGATGAGTATTCCCAAAATCATGGCCTGGTGAGCAGGATAAGAGTTGTCTCTCTAGTTTTAATGTAGTCAGATGGGAGGGGAGGGGGGGGGGGCGAGATTGGAGTTAAAGCAACATGCAATAAAAATGTTTTCTGTCTTGTCTTATACTATTAGAACTAAAAAGTTCACTCATGTCGGTTGGAGATCACTTCGTAGATCAGAACGTATCATACTATGAAGATAATCATCTACACAATTTTAAGTCATTCTGATGAATTTGTAGACATAGTAACATAAGTTGAAAGCATGTTGAACATCAGGAAAGGTATCATCACATTGCAATTATTTTTCAAACAGGCTTTATAGCATTTTTATCAAATTCATTCTCAGGAGCTTAGTGTCTTTGTAAATGATTGTATCAGTGAAAGAAGTTTATACGGAAGGAAACAACGAATTAATTTAGAATTTTTGAGATAAATTATTATTTAATGAAAAGAGTCCTATTTATTGGATTTTGAATGGCTGAGCAATACTTTAAAGATTTTGAAATTTACATTTCTAATCGAGTTAAGTTATTTTCCTTCTCTGCAGTATGTATTTTGGTTTGAGGAAAGAATACAGCGGGAGAGTCATGAACGAGTTTATGTTTTCTTTTCTTTTATTGTCAATATCAGCCATATATATGTGATTCCTTCATTTTGGAACTAATGTTTTTCTTCTTATATTCTCATTTACAGTTTAGTTATTGGCCTGTTCAGCGACTCAAAACAAATTCGCACAGCAACACTGAGAGTGCTGCGCTATTTGATGGTGATGGACGGGGCCCTCTCGGCTTTCCTGCAGCTCCACCTTGACTTCCTAGTTGCAAGGTTGGTGGAGGGAGGTGGTTGTAGCTGAACAATCAGATTTTCACAACTGAAGACCAAAGTTTCTTATATTGTATGAGTGTGGTTGTTTTGTCCATGTTTTGCTCTTCTATTTGTATACATAATGTTTTTCATTTTATGTGTTTTATGAAGACTAAAATTGCTTTTAGCTGCCCTGTGATATATTGACTCATTGGTCTTTATCAATGAGCAGATCCCACCAAAGCAACAGCTGCTAAGATCGAGTAATACCCCTTGTATTTCTCATTATGCCACAAAAGATTAGGCATGGTGGACCAATCCTCTGCCTGTCTTCATTTCTTGTGATCCAGAGTTCTTCCAGGCTCCTTGGAGCTGGGTCCCGACACTGCTTAAGTAGTATGAAGGGGTATGGATAACAAAAAAAAAAAAAAAATTGCTTTTATCAGACTTCTTTAACATCACTTCTGATTTGTTTATTTTTTATTTTCTGTCTGAAAATTGTACAAATGTTAATTAAAATCAAAGATGTAAGAATTTTAGAACAGACTTGATTGAGTTTGATTTCTTTCTTTTTTTTTTCTTTTTCAATTTTTACAGATCTTATTGGCTTTAACATGAACTTCAGTGATTTGAAAGATAAAAAAAAGGGCAGAGTAAAAGGGAAAAAACTTTAGAGAGGGATAGAAATATAGAAAAGGAGCTTAGAATGTCGGTGTGGGAAATAATGAGACAAATTGGCAAACAGAATCTTTGATCGGAAAGGCCGGATCTTGAGGAAAGATTTGATGCTATTCTTTGCTTTTCTTTTAGGATCAAACTCTCTCTTGTTTGTGTGTTTTGAATCACAGATGCTTGGATGTGAGTCTAGACAATGAGATAGAGCGGATCCATGCAGTGAAGCTAATGCGACAGATCATCAAAGTGGCCCCGGACAAGTACCCACAATCCCTGGTCTTTCCCTTGGTGGCCATTGGAAACGATGGGGCGAGTGAACGTGACCGGATGGTTAGAGTATCTCTGGAAACTCTATGTGAATTGGGCAAGTACACTTTTTTTTTCTCTTAAAATTTTGAAGAGGGGAAAGTCTTGAAGGCAGATACAGCAGATACAGCAGAGCACTGACAGAATGAACAGCTTGGAATGTTCCAGATGAGTTGTTTGTATCAGTCATTTTCAGTGAAAACTATAAAGTATTTATTTACTACAACTATTCCGGCAATAACAAACCCTATAAATATATTGTCAAATCAGACCAACGTCAGCCTCTGTTGTGCTCTCTCTTGGTAGTGGTGCGACTGTTGGCTGAAATAAATACATGTTTGTTTTGTTTTTGTTTTTGCTTTTTTTTTGGGGGGGGGGGAGTGGGTTGTTTGTTTGTTCTGTTACCTATATCTTTGTTCTTGTTTATTTGGTCCATTATTCTTTTTCTTTTTATTAAATCAAGAGTTTGGGTCAGGCATATTGGTTTTTATTTAGATGACTTAGATTTTATTTTCCAAAGAAAATAGAGCCAATTTTATTGGCTAAGGATTGTTTCAATATTTTTTTTTTCTTTTTTTTTCCGGGGGGATGGGGGGGGGGGGAGTTGGTGAAAATAGCAACTATTTCATACTAACTTCCTCATTGTTATACAGTAAGTAGAAGATAAACATTAAGCTTTAGTCCCTGCAGATTATAGAAAGGGGTTAGGAAGGGAATGACAACTTCTAGCTTTGAACGGGTCATTAAGGGGGGAGGGGGTTCAGTCTAAGTGACTGAGTCAGGTCTGGGTGTTCTGTTTTTGCTTTCTGAAAATTGACCACTATGTTTTTCTTTTTTCTAAGAAGAAATATTTAAGTGTCTTCTTCGACCAGAATCGGCTGATTCTATTTTTTTCCTCACCTCAACTTTGTAGCCTTTTACAACGTTGATTTGCTCTTCAAGTGTGGAGGTCTGCAGACTCTGATATGGAACATTCTGGACTGCCACCAGTACCCTCGCCTCAATGAAGCACTGACATCCACCGTGCTTTACCTCCTGAACCACCCCAAGACCAGACTGTACATCAAGCCGCAAGTCGATCTGGAAGTGAGTGTGGATCCTTTGTGATGGCATCACTTCATACGCTGGCACTATTTAAAACAGTGTTAAAAACTTTTGCTTAAGAGATACATTTTTATATGAAAGTGATTGTAATAGTTCTACATAATAATGATAACAATATTTATGTAGTTTTTATCCCCAGTCATAACCATGCTCCAAGTACTTTTCAATGCCTCATCCCATGTATTTGTTATCACTTACTCATCAAGACTCCTGGATTCCGTTGGGAACTTTGTTTTGCAATGTAAAATGGTGAAAAAAAAAAGTATCTGAGCTTTGAGACCATTTTTGCGATAATTTAAGTGAGTGTTGGCAATAGTAAACTAAGTCTGAAACGCAATGAACTATCATGGTCACTTTGACAGACTGTCACTGTGATGTGTTGTCACATGTGATATAAAGTCACTTTCTGTATTGGATGCTGATCCACCCCGCCCAGGGAAGGTCACTATCCAATGGGAGACAAGCCAATAACATATTTCATGAGCCTTTAATATTGTATGAGGCAGTGATTCAGAAGAAACTTTTTGTGCTATCAGTAACATTGTTGCCAGATTTAATAACAGCGCACCAATAAGATGAAATCACTTTTTCTTTTGCCTTTCAGCGCCTGTTGGCTCCATTCACAGACAGTCACTTCCGCTCCAACATCGATGACGGGAGAGGGTAGGTTGTTCATTGGACAACATTTGGTACAGTGCAAGCTGTCAGTTAGTGACTTAGTAATACGGCTGGTGTAGGAGCTCTGTGGACTCGTACTATTTCACTCGGTCATAACCAAACTTTTCTTGAGGTGAAGTGTGACAGGAAGATGTCTGGACAGAATGGTCGGTTAGTTATTTTTTATCCTAGTCATGGCTGAGCATGGATCCTCTACAAAGGTCTGAGAACAAAGGCCTGAGAACAAAGGCCTCGTCTCTTTGATAAGGTGGGACAAACTGGAAGCTGCTTACAGGGCTCTACGGACGGTCCTTTCTTCTTCAAAGATGAAAACATGACGGACAATAGGAATTCAGATTCAGCTTATTGCAATGGATGGAAAATTTAACAAAAGCTATTTGATGGCTATTTGTGATTGCAGACTTTCTGGTAACCAGTGACAGAGAATTTCATTTTGTAGAGCAGTATGAGAGGGACAGAGAGTGCTATGTGATGTTTTACGTAATATTTTGTGTGGTTTTGTTTTGTTCCTGACAGGGAGGACAAAGAGACCAAGTACATTGCCAGCAAGATGGCTGTCATCACGGTCATGCGGTCCTGGCCAGGTGAGAATTGTTTAGCAATCACAGCTTACATTTTTACAGTGCGACATCTCTGCCATATGAGGAGGCTTTAACCGCATTCTTCCTTTTGAGATACTTTATTTTCCCATGTTAGAGTCCGCAGATGATTGGGTCTCATGGCTTGTTCATTGGTGATGAGTTTGGTGAAGCCATTTGAGTTGTGTGCTTTGAATGTTTGCAACTCATACTTACACCTTTTCATATGAGTGTTAGACTGTAAAGCTGCCTTAGTATTTGAAATTTTTAGTCTCTCTTTAGACTGGGTTAAAACTGCAAACTGTTTTTGTCTCTGAGACAAATATATTGACATGATTTTTACTCTTAGTCTCTTTTGTTGTTTCTGTCTTCTTTTCTGTTGCAGTTTATTTTGAATATGTTAATTTGTGTTTTTTTATGATTCTGTCACATCTTAAAGTAGATTTAACTGATTGTGATTAAAAAATTCAAATTATAATATTCTTATGGGTGTAGATATTAAGAACTTTGATTGTCATACAAAAAGAGCAACCTGATTGTTGAGTCTGTCCATTGTTTTGTCTGCAGGTCTGATGCGACTGTGTCACCCCGAGGGCTCGGGTATGAAGTCCCTGATTGGCATCCTCTACCTGCCCCACACAGAGATACGGGTAAGTCTGTGCACACACCCTCTCATCATCTCTCTCGTCTCAGGCTTAATTGTGGAAACTAAAAGACTATTGTGTTTTGGCTTGATATTTTGTTTTTAGTTTGCTGAAAGGAAAGAAGTACCTGTGAGTAGAACTATATTGCACATACCGTAACCATTTATATGGGCATTGCCAAATAATTAACCCAGAGGTAATTTCCAATGAAAATCCTATTTCTACATCATCAGGATTCTGGTCTCTGCCCTCTGAGGTGACTTGACGTTGATTTTGTGTTTTCTTCCTCTTGTTTTATTTGATGTTTTTTACATGTTGGGCATTGAATAGTTATTTACTTGGATGAAGTGTATTTGGCAACACCTCAGCAGCCTCATCCCCAGAGGTGTTCATTGCTTGTGTCATGGTAGACTTGCAATAGAATTTACTCTGCCTGTCCCATCAGATGGAATAAAAGGAGATAAGGAGGCTCAGGGACCTTGAATTCTTTGGGAAAGGTCAAAATTATAATACTCTATTTTTAATTGTCATTTAAAAAATTAAAAATTGTTAATATTTTAATGGTAAATCAGTCTGGAGGTTTCTGTTAGTTTTATAATTTGGTTGTGAGATGATTGTTGACGCTGAAAATGGTTCATTCAATGTTTGAGCATTTGATTGAGGCCTCTTTTTGGCATTGCAATCGAGCTGTTCAGTTTGATTTTCTTCTGTTTTTCGCTGTACTTTACTATGTTTTGGAGTAGAATTGTTTTTTTTTAAATATTTTAGGTTTTATCAGAGATGTTTAAGACATCAATAAATTTAGGTTTTCAAGTGTTTAATTGTCTGTGGAATATTTTTAGTGAGTTCAAGACAAACTGATTTTATGGAGGGAGCTCAATGGAAGTCTCATACTCTATTTCATTCAAATACACAGCTCTACTTTTATTGTCCAAAGACAAATTAGAAAGTTTTTGATCATTTTTCATACTATGGTTTTGCTCTTCCGTAGCTCTTCTACAGTAAATTAGCTGTGTTCTCCTGAAGGATTTCATGATTACTGATGACAGGGTAGTCAATTAGTTAGCTGTGTAATAGGATTTCTTTTCCCTGCTATCCTTGGCACCAGAAATACATCCTGGAGCTCATCTCAGACTTGTTTCGCCTCAACCTGCCCGCCTGGTCTGATGACTTTGCCGTGTCTTTCTCCAGTATTGGTAAGGACATCACTATCATGGCTTTCATGGTGAAATTTGCTCTCTGGGAAACAAATTGTTACATTTGAATATTTTTAAGATAAAATTCTATTTGTTTTGGTGAATAAAAGTATGATTAATATCTAGCAAACACATTTTTTTCTCTCAGTAATTTGGTTCCAAAACACAACTTTCGGAAATAGAAATTGTCAGCTGTATAATTCTGCTTCTTACTTTCAAGTGTAAAAATGCAGTATATTTGAATCTGTTTAACTACTTTATTTCTCTCATCCTCTTTGCAATATAGTATTGCTTATATTCAGTTCACCTTAATTATCTTTTGTAGTTTTGTTAGAATTTTATGTAGTTGATTCTGAAATGAAAGCACTTCTTTTTTTTTTTTTTTTTTTTTAAAGTTTTTAAAACCATGATTCTAGTCCATTTAAAAAAAAAAAAAAAGATTCAGTTTTCTTTTCTTTTATTAAAGATTTCTTTCAAAGGCTCTCACATCCCAAGTGATATTGCTGTTAATGTTGCTCCAATCCATGGCTAATCGATTGTTGAGGTTTTGATTGTTTCTTCTCTTCATTGATCACTTCCCAGAGCCCAGTGCCATGAAGGATGCGTGGAAACTGACCGAGGGCTTCGTTGCGGAAGAGGGACGGGCTATTCTGGGTCACATCTCTCGGACAAGGTAAATTCTGAAACTTGTCTTTGCCTATTCTGCCATAGTCTTTGCATTTTTCTTGGCACTATCTTTGCAAAAGCTGCCCATTTAGATCCTGGAAATTTCTTGAATGTTGTGCACTTGGACACCAGTCTGTGGAGGGTCCTCCCACAGAGCTTTAAAAGTTCTTTGGAAATCAAGTACATTGTCTCCCTTTCATGGTGATGATGAAATGTAATGACTGTGTGATTGTCTCCCTTTCATGGTGATGATGAAATGTAATGACTGTGTGATTGTCTCCCTTTCATTGTGATGATGAAATGTAATGACTGTGTGATTGTCTCCCTTTCATTGTGATGATGAAATGTATTGACTGTGTGATTGTCTCCCTTTCATGGTGATGACAAAATGTAATGACTGTGTGATTGTCTCCCTTTCATTGTGATGACAAAATGTAATGACTGTGGGATTGTCTCCCTTGCAGGCCCAACCTGATAGACAACCACCTGGCCTTGTTGCTGTCTGCCTGGATCACTGCCGGACTCCTGGAGGTGTGAAAGGGGAGGGGGGGGGGCAGAATTGAGGGCATACTCTGTAGTGGTGGGAGGGGGAGGGGGAGGATTGGGGGCATTTTGTATTGATAGTGGTGGTGGTGGTGGGGGGGGGGGGGGCAGAAATGAGGACATTCTCTGTGGCGGGAGGTGTTCTTAAAATCATTATTTTGCTAGTGACTTTTTATTTAACTCATCTTAATTAATCGAAGGAACGGTAAAGTAATTAAAATGTTGGACGTTAATTTCCTTGGGGAATAATTTTAAAATAAGATTTATAGATTATCCAAACAGCTCCCACCTCCATTCCTCAGCAGTGTGAACATAATGTAGATCATGGAGGCATTGGGGTTTAAGCACAGATGTTGTTGGTTGATTCCTCGATTTGTTTGCTGCGGCTGTCCACAGGCCCTGGTGGAGGTGGTGCTGAGCAGCGAGGGGGCCCTGGCCAACCGAGCCATCTTGTTGCTGGGAGAGCTGCTGCACATGGTTTGATTGTTTGTTCTTGTCCATCTACAGGAAAAAAGCTGATTCAAATTCAGTGCTTGCCTTATTTAGTGAATTTTCTAACCTAGCTGGTGTAGGAAGAGTTTTAGTTGTATATGGCGAATTTGTTTGGTGTAGTATTTCCTCATGCCTAGATTGAACAGGGAGACACTACACAAGATCAAAGTGTCTCTCGATCTGTGTCTTACAACTTGCTTCATATATTCTGGCCAAATGAAAATGTGTTCAGGGCAAACAAAGCCAAACAAGATGCCTTCTTGTTTTGTGGTATTTAAGGTGTCGTGTGATATTTTAGAGTAATATTATTTTTTATATATACATACATTTTGAAAATGATGTCTCATGCCAAAAAAAAAAAGAAGTAGATTTGTCTAGAAAAAAAGTTTTCACAAGAAATAATGCAATTTTTTTGGTCCCTTGATAGTGTTGTAATTTCACATCATAATGTGTGTGTGTGTGTGTATGTGTGTGTGTGTTTCAGGCCAGCACCCTCCTGCCCCCAGAGTGCACCCACCACAGCGAGTGTCTGCCCTCCCTCATCTCCGTGGCCTCCTCCGCCGATGTCCCCTCCGACAAAAGAAGGTAAGCTTCACCTATCAAGACTCAACAGTTGTAATTCAAGTTATTTTCTACTTATTGCGTGCTACACCCTTTGGCATGTAAGACAGTAGCAAAGGGCGGCCACCCATCCCTGGATCATACCGCCTGTGTGCCCTATGTTCCACTGCTCTTTTGGTTTCAACTGCACGGAGATTGTTACATGAATTATCAGACAACATGACAGTGTAATGCTTAGCACACGAGGTCAGCAATCCGAAGGTCTGTGGTTAGTTTTGGTTGTTAAGTGCCTTTTTTTTTCTAGGGAAAAAATTCAATTTTTATTTGTTTGCCTTTTTCTTTTGCTTTGTTTTGTTTAATTTCATCATACTGTTTTCACACCAGGAGAGCACATAAGGTGGTGATGCGTCTGACACGGTTCCACGCCATGAAGAAACGCGGGCCCAAGCCGTGCTCCCTATTCCTTGACCAGATCCTGCAACACGCTGGCAAAATGTCAGAGGTCACCAGCCGACACTGGCACCTGCGCAGGGAGAAACTGTCCGAGTATTACTTCAAAAAGGTATGGCAATATTAGGACAGGCAGTGCTTTTTAAAAAATATTAACCCTTTTTTAATTAGGCCTTATGTTATTTTTAGTTAAAATACAATTGATATTTATGCACAAACAATCACCTTCAAAGACCTTGGGCCACGCTCTATTGGGCGTATGTCATGAAGTGTATCAGATGGATGTTCTGTTGAAGTAGACGTCTTTTCTCAATTATGTCCTTCTGAAAACTTATTTGGCTGATTTAGTTGGGGTTTTTGTCTTTGTTCAGTTTCTCCAAGATGAAATCTTTTATACCAAATGTCAATGCCACATTGATAAAGAAGTTCACTTTCGAGATATCTTTATCCATCCCAACTGGACAATTGCAGATGAAAGTAGCATGAGATTGTGCCTGTAATGAAACCATGATCACTTCTCAGTTTTATGGAGCAGCGTCATGGGGGTAGGTATGAATGAATTCTAGAGCCTACATAACTACACCAAAGTGTTTGATCTGTGAATGTGAGCTGGATGATCAAAGAAGTCAAATTGCATTAGTGTTGGTGTTTCCCCCCTCCCCCTCCTTCCATTTTCCAGGTGTCGTCAGATGAGCAGTCCAGTCAGGCAGTGAAGGACTCACAGGTGCTGAGCACCAAGGACAGCACGCAGTGGGACTGGTCGCTCATCAACGGCCTGCTCAAGGTGAGGCCCCGCTGCCGTTGCCGATGTCTTGTGTCTGTCACATGGGGTTGTTTTGTCATCATCCCTATTGGTGTTGGGATTGTTTTGGGCCAGGAATTTTTATGATAAACACATATTTTTTCTGTCATAGTTCCTATGTTTTTAGATAATGGGCATTAATTCTCTCATATTTTCCCCCTTGGGGACTCGATGAATATAATAGTTCCCCTGGGTGCCGGCAGGAGGTGAAGCCCTCCAACAGCGGCGGGTGGTTGGTGGGAGTCCCTGGTGGGCTCTTCTACTTCTGTTTCTTTTCTTTTACCCTGAAGCTATCGTCTTTCTATTTCCCCTTTTCTGTGATGTCCTGTTTTTGTTGTCTTGTCTGCAACTCAATGCTCATGCTTTACCATAACTGGTACACAATTCCATTTGTATGTATTTAAGCTATGTGGGTGTGTGTGTGTTTGTGTGTTTTTTTGTGTGGATAAATCATCGTGTATGTATAATATGTACCTACAATATATGCTTAAGTGTATCTGTGTTCTTGTGGTCAATGAATATCATCCCTTTTTTTGCTTGTATTATAATACAAAAGGTCTGAATATTTTTTTTTTTTAACCTCTCCTCGTAAGGTATTGTTTGAGTATCGCAGTACATTGTTGTGCATATAATTTCCAATTGACAGATTAATAAAGATTTTCTTATCTTATCTTATTTCATGCATTTTGGTACATGACTGCAGGGTTACAAGTTGAGTACTTTTGTACACAAAGGGGGTTTAAAGATCTTGGGTCTTTCTGTACCATAATTTTCTTATATGTGATGGCTATTGCTTATTTTTGTAAGGAGGGATGATATTTTTTGTCATTGTAAATCATCTCTCGGTGGTGTCAATATTTGTTTTGAGAGATGATATTTATTTTTTAATTTAAATCATCTCTCTGCTGTTTGTAGTTTGATCTGTTCCCTCTTTGATCTAATTCTATCATCTTACTTTCCTCTATGACCCTCGTGTGTCGCGGGGCTCTAAAACCTCCAATAAACAAACAAATAATTTCATATTTTCTATACAGTCATATCCAAAAGCATCTGAGCAATTTGCTTTAAACGAAAAAAGATATGAATGAATTAAACATCGTTGGAAAGCTTAGCCTGTGCTGAACATTGTGGTACCAAACATTATACAAGTCCATTTAAATGCCTGACTACAAATTGCACTCTACGAATTCAAGTCAAAATTTAAGATTGCAAAATATGCGAGGGGAAAAACGAAGTATTGTAACACATGAAATTGATTTAGGTGAATTAATTGTGTACATAAACTCAGGATCATCTCCTGTGAATAGTTTGTATGACTCCACATTTCCCTGACTCTGTGGTCAGGTCTCCGTTGCTTTGAGCTAATTTAAAAAGAATACCAATGTCTCATCCATTGTGTTCTATGAGTCAGTTAAAATAATCAGATTTCAAACTGTCATTAGAATTACATGGTATTTCCCTCTTTCTTTATTCAGATTTCCTGAAATTCCAGAGACTTACAATTCTTATTTAGATCCAGGGAGACAACAAACCATTGTACAATTAGTTCTGAATTCAGCTTCTCTGTCCCCCATATGGATTCAGAAACAACAGTTCTTGAAACGCTGATAATCCCCGCTACATGAGGAACAGTAAAATTGCTTCAATGAGTGTTGTGAACCAGGCTCTTTCTACTAAATTTAGTATGAGCCGGTATCGTATCGGTTTTCATTCCCCCCTGGTTCCTGCTTGTGAAAGGTTACTGTAAATTTTGGACCATAAGCAGCACCCCTCGAATTTAGAGAAATAGAGAAAAAGTTGTGCATCAGACTGCAAGCCGTAGAGCTGGACACACCGTTCATTGTGAACAAACAAAATGGAGACAAGAATAGTGGTCCGTTTTTGTAAAGAATCTTCGTTTTAGCAGAACATGATAGATTAGGATGGTTTTGGGTTTTTTGTTGTTTTTTTTAAAATTAAACGCTTACGATTTAATGCGTCAATCAGATTTAGTTTGCCTTTTTTCTTTTTGCATTGTCATAGCCAGAAACGGGCAGTAAGTAGAAGTTTAGACACTAAACCAAAAATAGCCCTTAAAATGTTGTAAATGATGTGAACTTGTAACTCTTGGGATGACCGACCAACAAAAAAGTCCTAGGATAAGCCACTCCATACTATTAGCTGCAACGTTTATGATCGGAGAAAATAAGATTGGCTGATAGTCCGAGAATGATGGTACTTCATTTTTGTTTGGTCAATTGTTTGAATCGAATGAATGTATTTTGTGTGCCGATACAAGTCAACTTCTAAGTCAACTTTTACAAATTTGCGGCAGTTTTTGCAAAGTTAAATTTTTTACTATTTCACTTTAAATGGATATAAACCAAAGAATACTTGATCAAAAGAAGCAGTGAAGAATTCACTTTCTTTACATACAGTAACCGTGGGTAAAAGAATAAAAAAAAAATGTTTGATAACTCTGATTCGTAGTTGTTCAGATACTTTTGGACATGACTGTATAAGACCCAAAAATAAAATTTGATGCTTTGGGAAATGGGAAAAGTGATGTAACAGAAATGTTACAATGGGAAAGTCAGGCACTCCACACGTTGTGGATACCATTCCAGTGACAGATTGTGACAAGTGCAGGCTCTACTCAGCTACAGGAGTTGGTGTGACACTGTTCATCCCTCTTGTCGTCTGGAAAAGGATTATCATTTGATTTAGAATGGATTTTCATTTCCTTTTTTGGTTTGTTGAATTTCTCTTTTGCATGAGAAGTTTTATAATTTTTTTACCCATCTGACATTTATCGTTATCTTCATAAACGGCCGAGGATGTGCCGGACGAGGAGGTAAACACATCAATTTTTTTTTTTTTTCAATAAAACAAATTGAGAGTTGGCAGGCCACAGCTTTCCTCACCAATAAAGGGAGACTGTTCCATTTGAAAAGAGGACAGTTGGCAGGGCTTACGTCATGCACGCTTGAAAAGTTCACGCTTTAATTTTTATTTTTGTTAAATTTTTTTTTGTTTTTGGTTAATTAATGTACATTTAGAATTTTCAACATGATGAATAAAAAAGTCTAACCTTATGGAATCTTACTTTATCCTAGAACAATTTTAGGAACTGGGTATGACCAATCACATATGAGGGCTAAGGTGGGGTTATTAATAAGAAGTTCAGTTTAGGATGTAGGGTGGAAAACGATTACTTTTTACTCTTTGTTTAGTGTTGATAAATAGTATTTATGTTTATCTTATGACATGGAACAGTCCTTATCTTTTTGTGAATTATTTCTTTTAATTTATATACAATGATAGTAACATCACTTGACACCATTTACTGAAACATCAAAAGAATTGAAACTAGACCACCTAAAAACAATCTGAAAGAAAATGAATGGTGGTTGTAAAACCCAAAAGGTGTACTTGGAACAAAAATGGAAAGCTGAAAATGGCTGTTTAAGTTTCGCTCTTCAAATTCAATTTCACAAGCAAGCGAATCCAAATATTTCTGTCCCCACTACGCTTGTGATGGATTTCCCTGACATTTGTTTTTAGAAGGGGGTGAATGGACTCCTGACAACACAAACAGAATTGTAAGAATTAAAGCAAGTTTGGACAACGTCAGTTGATCTGTATTATAGCATCTCCTGCCTGCGTGCATTGTAAACCAGGAAGGGTCCTAGGTCAAGGTTGAAGTCCTATGCCAGGTACTCTGCTTTGGTGTTCTCCTGCTGCTTATTTATGGTTGCTAAGGATGTCGTGTATGATTTTATAATCTTCTGTTTTATAGTTTTATTTTTATTTCTGTTGAACGTTTTAATTTTCTCAATTATTGTTTCATTTTTTTTATCCACCCATACATCCATCAATCCATTTATCCATTTTTCTACCATACATCCGTCCGCCCATCCATTTTATTTATTCATCTATCCACTCACACACCCAGTCATCCATCAATCCATCCACCCATCCATCCATCCCTCCATCCATCCATCCATCCATCCATCCCTCCATCTATCCATCCATCCATCCATCCATCCATCCCTCCATCTATCCATCCATCCATCCATCCATCCCTCCATCTATCCATCCATCCATCTATCCATCCATCCACCCACCCATCCATACATCCATCCATCCATTTATCCATTTTTCTACCATACATCCATCCACCCACACACCCATTCATCCATCCATCCATCCATTCATCCATCCATCCATCCATCCATGCATCCCTCCATCTATCCATCCATCCATCCATTCATCCATCCATCCATCCATCCATCCACCCATCCATTCATTCACCCATTTATCCATCCATTCATTTACCCATTAATCAGTTCACTCAAATGTCCATCTTTTCCTCTCTCCCAAATCAAATGCACACAATATGTTGTTCAAGAGTGATCTGACTACAGTTTTTTCACCCATGCTTCATGGCGCATATCTAAACACAGTACAACATGCACAGCTTTTGGTCATGGACGTGTCTGTGTGTTCGTGTGTGTGTGTGTGTCTGTGTTTCTGTGTGTATGTGTGTGTGTGTGCCCGCACGCGCTTAAAACTTTAGGTAAAGGTGAATTTTTTTTTAATGAAATACTCCTTAACTGCTAAGGCATTCAGAGGTTCAATTGCTCTATTATCCCTTATAGTTGTAGTTGAGTGACAGATTGGGTGAAGCTTTGATGGCTGCTTTGACTGCAGGAAAAGAAAAATAATTCATTGCTCTTGACCTTTTAGTCTTTGTTAAGGATGCCAGAGCATGAATTAAAAAAATAAAAGATGAAGATGAAATAATTTCCATCTTACTTCGCATCATGTGGGGAAGTGTGTCTTTGGGACCTGTGCTATGGAATGCTGGGATAACCCAGGTGGCGCCTGCCGTGCGGTGCTGCAGTGACCTCCCAGGGTGCAGAGCACTCCTCAACACTCCTCAACACTCCTCGAATTTTAGTATTTCTCCTCAAAACTCCACAATGTTTTACTTTATTCAATTTCTAGGGAAACTTTCTGGAGCTGGCTTCCTTATTTTCCCGCGAAGGCCTTTAATATTTTTTTTCTCCAGTGTTGCCCACACCATGTCTGTAGTAGTGAGGATAATTTGTTTGTTTGTTTCTTTCTTGTCATATTTTCTCTGTAGTATCCAGATATGTTAAAAGATGTATATAAGCACAAACTGTTATTATTATTTTAATTCTCCTTCTTCTTCTTCTTCTTCTTCTTCTTCTTCTTCTTCTTCTTCTTCTTCTTAAGTGCATTGTATGTAATATTGATTGTATTATCGGTGTTGTTGACATCCTTGTTTGTCTATTGCAGTGGCCGGATGATAAACTGAAGAAGTTGGAGGACCAGAATTTTGTCAAGTAGGTGTCCCCTGTGGGTGTGGGGGAAATATAAAACTCTTATTTATTTTTCCCTTCTCTTGTAGAAAGTAAAAAGCTTTGAGTGTTTTTTTTTTTTTTTAACTGGCCTTTTTTAAAACACAGAAATTGTTAAGTGTAATTTATATCTCCAGCAGGCTTGTCACGCTGATCCAGTCAGGTTGTCGTCTTCTGTTTCTTTATTTTATCCAACTTTTTTCTGGAGTGTTGAGCATTCTACGTTTTCAACCTACCTGTATTTTTTATGATGAAACAGATTTGGATTCATTTTGTAGGTCTCAATTAAATTATATTGGTTTCATTATATGTCATTTGTAAACCTTTGTGAGGTGTTTTTGTTGCTCTGTTTGACCACAGGTACATCCGACGACTGATTTTTTTCTTCAAGCCTGAGAATGACCTCTTCTCCAAGCTGGACCTGGCTGAGACGCACGCCAGGCAGATGTGTATCGCAGGCTGCTACCTCATCGACTTCCTGCTCAGCAGTAATCAGGTAACGTTGGACTTCCACCCTATGGTACTGTAACACCCCTAGCCTGGGGTCTGCCCGTCCTGTGCCAGCATTTCAGTGATAACTAAGAAATCTAACAGAGTTTCTTTATGAAGCGCCTGTATCCGCAGAGGCAGCGCTAGGCAAACAAAGTCAGAATTACAATTTCAATGCCATAAATGGATAGATGGATAAATCAATAAGTGAATAAATAATCAATAAGTTAGTGAATAAACAAACACATACTCACAGCGGCCAACCATCACAAGAAATTGTTACTGTTGTGATTTGACCCACCAGGGGCACTTTGTTTAATGAAAATGTAAGCGAAAAAAAAAAAAAAAAAGAAGGTGGTGTCAGGAAGTTTACAAGGTATAATGGCAGCACTGCCATCACCATACTAACTTTCTCCTTGTTGTACAGTAAGCAGTGGATAAACAGTAAGCTTTAGTCCCTGCAGATTGTAGAAAGGGATTGGAAAGAGGAACGACAACTTCTAGTTTTGAGCGGGTCTTTGGGGGGATGTTTGTGGTCTTGAGTCAGGTCTGCAGGTCTGGGTGTTCTGTTTTTGATTTCCGAAAAGTCGGCCGCTATGCATACACACACAGCACATAGTGACTCTCACAAACTCACTTGCACACAGGCACACAGACTGGAAACCTACAATACGGTGGAGGACAATGCCGTGGCTGGTGCAGTCTGACGAGAAGCGTCTCATCCAAAATGTCTTCAAGTGACTTTTAAAAGTGCTTTCAGACTCTGACACACACACTGTTCCTACAACCAAGGGGCAGAAAATTCATGTCCATTTGGCCACAAAAATAACTCTGAAGATTTAATTTTTATTCGAATTTTGCAAAGGTGGAAAAATTGATGCAGGAAAAAATTTATGATCTTCATAGTGATATCTTTAAGGTTGTGCTCTGTTTTTGAAGAAAGTGGGATGTCTCTTTGATCGGCGTGAAAACTTGAGTAAATTTGACGTATTTCCTTTCCATTTCTCCAGGAGGAAGCAGAGAAGCTGATACAGGAACTGCTCTCCGACATTGTGGAGAATTTGAAAGAGGTAATTTTGTTGAACAATCTGAAGACGATGGTATTTGAAAACCAAAATTGGTGATTTGATTTCAATTCCCTGGAAAAATCTTATGACATGGTTCCAGTTTTTTGTTACTCTTCATTTCATTCAATTTCTTTCCAGCTTGTTGGGTGTTTTTAAACAGGCTGCCCTCTTTGCCAATACTTTAACCATCCTTGCAGATTTTCCTTTTTGAAGAGAAATCCCCAACAGTCGTGTGATTTAAAAATCAGGATGTTAAGTCTGCATAGTTTGCTGTGTACAAAGAGTCTTGTAGGGACTAATCACAATGGCCTGTACACAGATTTTCAGTCTTTCTTCTTTTCAGCATTTGTGAAATTGATGAGGTGATTGTGAAATTCCCCCCTCCCCTCCCCTCCCCTCCCCACTCCTCTCCTTCCCTCCCCTCCCCCTCCTCCTCCTGTGCTGCTCCACCACCTGTATCACCTGGCTGAGGGCCTCCATCCTCTGCTGGAGCTCCGCTT
>JBCIKM010510746.1:0-19580 GCA_039654465.1 Melibe viridis | reverse complement strand
CGGGGGTCACTGGGGCCCCCCCCCTTGACCCCCCCCCCCCCCCCCCCCGAGGAATTTATATAGTCATTTGCATAACACCTTTTCCACTTTTTCATTCTTTCCGCAGGATTCTATACTGCAGTCTTCTGAAAGCTTTCAAAGTAAAACCACCATTCCAAATTGTCTGTCTCCATCCATAATGATCAAGCAATGATCGCTGAAAGAGAATTAAATCACTTGTGTAGAAGTTCTTTAAGGTCTTTTGACAACCATGAATTTGAAGACAGTGACGATGAACAAGTTGAAATCAAGGGATTGAACCATCGTGTTAACGTTGAACAACGATGTGACATAAAAAAGGTTCAAAGCCAGAGCTCTGATTCTGACTTGTCAGTTCTTGAAACACCTGTCCACGTCATTGCCAATGAAAACAGTCAGGAGAGCTTCACCAGATTTGCTTGGGATTCTCCAAACTCCGTCAAAGAAGAAATTTTTGATGAAAACCCTTTATTGAAAAAATTCTCTATGACAATGAGCAAAGAATTACCACAAGCGGAACTACCCAACAGGGATGTTGATTGTAGTGATTTTGTTAAGGATAAAACTCTTGACCACACTAGAAGTCTCATAAAATCTGTAAAAAATATATTCCCTGGACACAAGGTAAACCAAGTCCCATTGGAGTCCACCTCTCAAAATGACAGAGGCCTTCCTGAAATCAAGCAAAATCCAATTGAGCCGATCAGACCAAAAGAATCAGGAAAGAGATTTAAAACAAAATTATCCCGCATGCGATTAAAAGGATCCAAAGTTGCTCATTTTCAAAACGACACTAGCAATGTGGAAACATCTGCACCTAAGTATCCCAATTCTCATGAATCATTTGGCGCTGATTACAAAAAAAATGGAAAATTTCACTCCAAACTTACATCTTCCGTGGCTAAAATTTTCACCTCTCTTAAAAGAAATGGACGAGACGGTCGGCAGGAAAATGATTATCATACAATCAATCCAGATTCTCATGATTCGTCATGTGAAGAGGGAAATGAAAAAACTGTTGAACCATGTTGCCAAGATGCCAAACCTAAGTATTGTCATGAAAATACAAAAAGAAATTTGACAGAGATGTTTGCTGCTTCAAACTTTCAAAAGTAAAATGAGGGCAGAAACTTAAAAAGTCAGAGATATTAAATTTTTTTCTTTTTTCTTTCCTATTCACAAAGTAAAAATTTTCTATATCTTTAACAAGACCATTAAAAAAATATACCTTTTTAAAACGAAGTATTTATTTTAATTCTTTTCAGTATTTGAAATAAGTTTCTTATATTGTTTCAGTTTAATTTTATTTTGAGAGCATTACAGACTTGTCAATTTGTGCTTGAAAAAAACAAAAAAACAAACAACCCCCCTCCCCCCAAAAAAAACCCAACAAAACATAACAAACCAACAAATCAACAAAGCCGACAGGGCTTCCCCTTGGCCAGCAAACACTGCAGTAAGGCTGACCAAAGCACCAAAATGATCATTTCTAATGTCAATTATTTTAATCAATTTTTAACCTCATGAAGTTGGTGTTGCTGAATCCATTCTGCTTTTAGCGCAGACAAAAGGGGGACCATGGCGTTGAAAGATCCTGTACATGTACCTACTGGGCTACTTTTGATGTTCCTCTAACAGCTTTAAGCATGCTCTTCATTTATCCTGTGAAGGGCCCGGAATTTTAAATCAGTTTTTGCATTGCAAATGACATAAGACTGGTTTTAGATTGTGTCCACATTAAATGTTGGTCTTAGGGCAAAATGACACACGATGATCACAAAAGTGCTCTAGGGGAAATCCAAATGACAGATTATTTAAAAGAGGAACGGATAGACTTTGACAGAAACACTTCCGCACAGAGATGCATTATGAGAGAAAAAAATGATTTCCCCAAAACAAGAGAGAATACATATACAGAAGACACAAAAGCAGAGCCAAGACTATCTTACAGAACACAAATTATGGGTGTTTGTGTAAAAAAAAGCAGTACTTAACAAGTAAGAGGATAGTTATAGCTTTAAGACAAGAAACAGAGCTAAAAAGACAAATCAGAAAATGTTGTATCAGCTTCCATGACAGAATACAGATAAATATAAAGAATGAAATCTTTTGCTTTCAAGAAAAGGATTATTTATTGTTATTGTTACAATTTAGTTTTCCACTTCATGCAGATTGATACAATTAACATGAACGTAGACTGAGTGGTAAAGAGCTCTTCTAGAGATTTCCTACAGTAAATAATCTCTATATTATTCTCTGATCATGTCTCCTTGAGTGCTGAACTAACCACAAATAGATTTCTATTGCTATGGTAAATGGGTCATAGTTGTGCCAGGCAGACCACAGAAAACCTTCTTTGTAAAAGAGAATCTGGAGATGAAAATCGTTAAAAGACCAAGTTTATCAGAAATAGTAAGCACTCCTTAGACATGCTGCCAAAAAGCAGGCTATCCACATTAGTCTTGAAAAAAAAATGACAGCCAGGCTAAAATCAATCTGAAGTCACATTCATAAGACATCCATCTTGGGTTTTTTTGTCAGCAGAATCCTTTACAAGACAAGAATTTATCACCAATGAATCGTAAAAAAACAATGAAATAAATTTTTCATTTACATTTGGAGGCAAGAGTCAACAGATTGAACTTAAAAAACAAAACAAAACAAAAACTGTCTGAAATCAAGCAATCTATTTCAGTCGCATCAAAGAATGGATTATCACATTAATAAGCAACTTTTGATGTTTTGTGATGTTGATTAAAAATTTGTAAGCACGATATTAGACTTAAATATTACCATACTTCATATAAATTTTATAATTCAATGTAGCATTAATACTTTTAATGTGGTAGTAAAATGAAAATTGTGATTACATTTTAACACAGACGACATTGTCAAAATGCATGGTCCCTGGCTGGAAGGGAAATTGAACATGGAATGATTTAGTATCTCTGAAAATGTCTAGCGCCTAGAGCTCACCTATTGTAAGATGTTGTTAGAATAGAAACATACTTATTATTATTATCATTTTGGTGCAAGTTGCAGATTGCTGAATTTTAAGTTGTATAGACAAACACACTGTGAGTGAAAATCTTACTACTACTACTACTAATAGTACTATCACCACCGCCTCCACTACCACCACAACCACCGCTGCCGCCGCAGCCACCACAACTACCACCACCACCACCACCACTACTACTACTACAAATAATAACAATAATAATTTTTGTTTCGTTATCCATCCCTTCATATCACCTTAGAAACGAAGACAGGCAGATGATCAGTCCACTATACCTAATCTTGCATGGTATGATGAGCAATGTATATGGGGTATTACTCGATGTTAAACCTAACAATAGTTGCTGTTGCCTCTGGTGGTATATGCGAAAGACCAATGAGCCGATTTACCAAAGGGCAAATAATAATAAGGATAATAAAAAAAAATAATAAACACTTTATTAATCCTTTCGGAAATTATTTGCACGTGTCAGCATCACACTCACAATAAATTATATAAATTTGTTAATTGCAAAAATTCAAGTTATTAACTGAGTTATTTAAACCAAGAGTTGTTATATCACAGCATCTACTATGTCTCTCTGTCTCTCCTGTCTCTCACTCTCTCTTTCTCGTGCCTACAATCATCAAGACACAAATACGCATCTACTCAATCTCTCTTATATTGACACACGCATCAAGACACAAAATAAGCATCTCTCTCTCTATCTCTGTTTCTCTCTGTCTCTCTCTGTATCTTTCTCCCCCTCCCCCTCCTCTATCTTTCTTAGAATTGAGCAATTCAAGGTGAAAAATTTTGTATTATAAAATAACCAGGCGCTCTGGAAAATCATGCAATTTTGTCAGCATGTCCGCTGTAGGCAACCACATTACATTGAAAGATTACGCACAGTGAAGTTTAAAATTAGAAGCACACTGTTATTGACTAGCCTCCAATTAATAGTTAGTTAAACGCGTGTGTAAACAATTGTTTAAAATATAAAACCCCAGAACTTGTTCCCTTCACTTCCTTAAAATTTATAAAAATATATTCTACAGACTGTGGAGAACCTTTAAATACAGATGACTCAGTCTCAAGTGCTCATTAATCAATTTTAAAAAGTTTCTCTCATGTCTCTGTGAATAATTAATGACCCAGGCGGCCATACCAGTCAGGCTGTCATCAATGAAAATTTCTTCTACGGTACTAGTAGTACAATTGCACAGCCAGTTGTTAGCTGACATTGCCTTGCTTGGTCCATCCCTCTGGAATGTAATCGACGGACCAAAATGCCGGCAGATACTGAGGCTTCATGGTGTCCAAGAAATGCTGCCTCCACCGTGCCTGGAATGCCAGCAGTCCGCCATTCATGATCATGTGTCTCACAACCTTCTTGCCATGGGGCGTGTAGTTTTCAGCAGTATGTCTGAAAAGATTAGTAGCACATTATATTGAATCAGGCAGATATTCCATGTGAACATCAAAAAGCCATACATCTCTAAATCTGAAAAAAAAATCGAAAAAAATAAAAAATTGAATTTTGTTTCTTTCATTTTCATTGCTGGTTTTAGGGCATGGCACCATTAATCAGAAGATGAATAAACAGTAAAAAACACATGAAGTAATAAAAGGTAGATGCATGGGTGGATATAAACCTATATAGAGTGAATCCCCGCTACCTCCTCGGGGGAAGAGAGATTCTCAAACTTCAAAGAAAGGAAAAAAAATCAAACATAGAAAAAGAGACACAGAACACAATGAAATCAATGAAAGCCTACAAAAACGACACCATTGCCTCCCAGACTGAGATATGACCCGCTGGGTCAAAACCCTGGAATCTTGGTTTCCAGAGTGATGGGGCATATTTGCACCGTGTATCATGGTACAGTTGGTCAACTAAATCTCCCAATCCACTCATTTACTGCTCTGTCTATACTGTTGAAGTTTTAGCCTTTTGAGAAATCAGTGTCCTTCCTTGGCTATGAAAACGCTTATCCTCTTCCTCTTCTTAGCAGACGTCCCTGTGGATTTAACAGCACAGACTTTGTGAGGGATCTGTAAAAAGTTGTCATTTGATGCTGGCTTTTAGTTCATCTTTTTTTACGCAGAAAGACCTTGATTTGTGTGAGGCTGCAGTCGGCAATTGTTTCCATCAGCAAATACCATGGTCACCAAGCAATCATTGGTAAATTCTTTATCACTATATTACATTGAATTGCAATGTATGGAGAAACATCATTTTGTTAAATAAAACACAAAATGAGGAAAGGCTCATGTTATGGCACATTTCACCACACTACAGAAATCTTACCTGGCATCAATGTAGGCAGCCCTTTCTAAAACTTCATCAGACAATGAATCAATACCAAAAAAATCAAGCAACAATTTCTCCAGCTCTTTCACTCGTTCTGGCGGGATTGTGCTCCTGTTTAGTTTAAGAGCCCTGAAAGAAATTTAAAAAAAAAAACAATAAAAAAATTATTTTTTTAAAATTGATAATGAATAAAACAATGGATGAAAGTCACTGACAATGAACTCAACAATTATAAAACATATGAAGAGCAGTAACAATAATGTTAAATCACACAAAAAAAATTCAGGTTGTTACCAACACTGTAACCATGGGACAGTTATACCACTTTACTTGTAGACAGAAATAACACACCACTTTTTTATTCCATTTTACACAGTTGCAGTAAATATCAGCAACATCAAAAATTGACATATTAAAGGAAATTTCATTTCTGCACCGTTTGTTATGAATATCAATATGGTTTTCATTAAAACTACTACTTTTACAAGGCTTCAAACAAAACAGGTCAAAATCGTTGATTACAAACTTAAACAAAAATGTGTACAAAAAATTGAACCGATGCATTTCACAGCCGTAATCCATTTCCTTTTTGAAACAACTGCACTTTTCTATTAATTAGGTGCTACATGTTTCTCAAAAAGTTAAAAGATGGTCGGATAGGTCTTGAATAGCTCTCTTTATTGATACATGGCATAGATTGATGGGTCAAGAATACCAAAATTCATGGTCCTCTAAAAAGTGGAGAGCTATGCATGTCTCAAGTATATTTTACAACTGCAAACTTGCAAGCTCTGCTTGGAACAACCGTAAGTCAGCAAGAAGGTTGGTACTTTATTTCAAATCATACTGAAATTACTTCTTATTACTGATTATCAACAAACTGACAAATAAATTATCATATTACAAGAGCAAATATCAAGCGAGGTTATTCAATTTGAATTACCTTCCTGCTGACCTCACTTTCTGCAAGTCATGATCAACAACAGTCTTACAGTAAGACCCTGACTCCACTGGAGCATCACACTCATCTCCAAGCTGCTGTCTCAAGATGGAGTCGTGATTACAGCTCTGTCTATGGCAGGAGGTACAAAGTAACAACACATCGTGGGAGCTGTGGTCTTTGAGTGCGCTGGGGAAAAATCTTTTGGTACAAAGTGATAATTTGCATCTCTGCAACTGAAGACAGAATCTAAAAGCCCACACAAGTGCACTAACGTCAAAATGTGCTATATATTACAACAATCTCACCAAAAAATAAATATTAATGAATTTTTTTAATGGGGAACCAGTGCCATTATGGCTGATTTGATTGCAGGGAAAAGTCTTGGGATGGCAAATTTACCAGTCGAAATCTTTGGATATGAAGGGATTTAAGTTAATTATCAATAAACCTAAGAGAAGAAAAAATGCCAAGCTGTACAGAACAAAGAACAATTAAGATTGTATAAGTGCTTTTAAGAAAAAATATAACACAATTAAAAAAAAAAAAGTAGAAACATTGTTTTGAAATTAAGCTTAGGCAACACACATGATGAAATTTAAGAATGAAGAGCAAGCTTTGGATAGTGATCATTTTAAAGAAATCTTACTTTTTATACTCAAAAGGAATGACAAATTTGCGGACATAGTCCTTCTCTGCTCCACAGACAACGCACTGGTTTGCCTTCTCTTGCAGGTAGTAGTTCCTCTCATTTTCCGGCCGATTTGATGGCTCAAATCTTAGTTTGACAGTAATAGGGTCATCGCACACTTTGTCTGAACAGGAGTAGATTCAACGAAGATGGTCAGTATAACAAACAGATCAAAGCTCAGCCATCAAATCGTCTGAACTATTTTTCCCCAAAACTGATAGTGATAGCTAAGAAGGGGCAAGGAGATTTCTTCAGGTTGTCTGAAACCTGACAGTTGTCTGGATTTATGATGTTAACATGTTTTGATGTACGAATTCATATCACTAATTTGGAACAACACATGCCTCATTATTTTAGCACCCTTTTTGCTACTTATTTCTGATCATCTTAATTACGCACTGCACAATAATCAAAAACCCCAAACAAAGGAGGTAAGGAAAAAATTCATTGCAATTTAAAAAGTAACCTGAAAGAGAAGCCATCAGTGTTACCTGCCAGTCCCTTGTCCAAATACCACTGTGCTTTCCTTTTGTCACATGTACAAAGCGTTGTACCATCTGGAGCCTGTAACCTGCAGTTATCCCACAATGGTCGTTTCCTTGTGGAGTAAATTTCTTTCCCTTCCTTCAACTGCTTTTTGCTGCTTGATACTGTCACCTTAGAAAAAAAAAAATGCGGGTTGATCTTTCCAATCGGTTCATTATATTCTTGGTTACGTTTAAGCAAAACACCAAACAGGAATTGCATTTATTTGTGTAATATCATACAACTTTCAACATTGTTTTGCAAATTGAAAAAACATTACACAATACTTCATATTTCTAAAATGAACAGACAGGATCAACGACAGTTTGAAGATGCCTGCAGCTTGTCACCCTGATAAAGTATACAGAATTTGACTTAAATTACTCAAACCAATAACTATTGTGGCAAAGTCAGACATTTTGTCTTCTCGTCAAATCTTAGCCAAGGCTTGTGTGGTCAATATAAGAGGCAACTCATGATTTCAACAAATGAGGCCTAAAGGTACTTGAGTTATTTCCCTTGTTCATATTGAAGGATCACTTCAGTTTTGCTGTCCTCAAATAATACAAAACAAGAAGTAATTGATTTCTCTGTTCTATTGCAATGCTCAGCAAGATCAGTGTGCATCATTTATCATCATATTTTCATTGTATCTCTAAGCAAGAATATCAATATTCAATTTTTTTTTTTTAATTCGCATCTCCGCCTGCAAAAACAAAAGTGCCCTGGCCTAGGCACTCATGCAAGAAAAAGATTATTCATCAAGCTTGCACTCAATCCCAAATGAATCACCCATGTTGTTGTCAATGGGAAACCACGATAGTCTTGGCCTGGGCTTGCGAGTTGAGCACCCTACCAACTGAGCTATTGGGACACCATCAATTGTAATCATTTAAAAACAAAAAAAATAATAAAAAGATGGACACTATCAATTGTAATCATTTCAAAATAAAAGTAATAAAACGATTTAAGTTATTGATGACTTTTGACTGACAGTAAAAATTGACAAATGAAAAATAGAGGGAAAAATTTAAAAAGATACAAAAAATTAAAAAATTACAAAAAGAAAACAAAACCCAAACCAAAACAAACAAAAAAACTTATACAAAAATATATCTAAAAAAACTGTCTTCCAGAGGCAATCAATCAATATTTACCAAAAAACAAAAGCATTTGATATCTTCTAAAGGATTGTAGGCTAAAAAGAATTTAAGCTACATCATTAAACTTTTGCATCCAATGTATGAAATAGGGCATACACACCAACCCCCCCCCCCCCCCACCTCCATCACTACCACCACAGACACACACACAAACAAACAAGACAATGAAAAAAAACCCCCCAAAAAACAACTAACGAACCAACCAACCCAACCTAAAAAAAACCCAAAAACATATATTAAAAAAATAATAATAATAATCAAAAAATAAAGAATAAAAAAACCCTCAAAACTTAACCCCAACCAAAAAATGAAAACAACAACATCATCACTGACAAAAATAAACCAATGAACTTTTAAGACAACTTTTAAGAGTCAAATTACCTGTGATCCATTGTTTGAGTGAGATGTATATCCTACATCAACAATACCTTGGCACATTGTACAAGTCATTTTCCAAAAGTTGTTTTCAGTACTGTCTTCGTCTATCATTGCACTACTCAGTCCAACATCATTTCCAGCAGGGCTACCTGACGCTTCACTAGTCTTTGGAGTCAAACATGGTTTTTGTTTCTCATTAAACCTGGCAAGCTTTGCAGACACCAGCTCAACAAAAATATCAACGGCGACTGCTGCATCAGTGGCTGCATAGTCAATCTGGCAACAAAAGAGCTATGAATGTCACTACAGTAACTGACTAATGACTAATGCAGACACATGCCACACTGTCTCTTGATTTTGTGTGTTTGTTTCAGCGTGAGTGTGTTGGTAGAGGCACCTCGCTATAAATCAGGGCTGTGTATTTTTTGTGTGTTACTATGATTACTACCAACTACTTGCAAATATCAGGAGCCATGTGTCTGCTTTTCAAGTGGTTACTTGTTAAGTTTTCAAATCAGAAATTATTTAATTCATGATGCTGGGCACTCTTTATGCAAATTGGCTGAAACATGTCTTCTTAACAAACATGTTCATTAATTAATCCCTGAATGAAAAGCAGGGTCATAGATTAAAAAATTCAAGTTAAGAGCAATTTTCACATGTTTTGAAAGAAAAAAAGACAAACGTAAATTCTTAAAGGAAAAAACTGCTTGGTACAAATTTGAATTCAAATTGTAAACTTCATACGCATAGACCATTTTGTTGATGTTGCTTACCTGAGCTTTGCTGTATTTTTCTGCTTCCCAATTTCCACATCTGATGCCCGGGTCTTTACTAATCTCTACATTGATAATTCCACTTGCCAGACCTTTTAAACCTCTAGCCTTACTGTTTTGGTTGGGTTTTTTTTATGAGAAAAAAATTAACAATACAGATTATTAGAAATGGATTAAAAAGCATCAATAATTAAATGATTACATGAAAGCATTGTTTTATCATGAACATTTTTATTAAGACAAAGGTTCAATTGTAATTTTTCCTCAAAAAAGATTGGATCATCAGATGGCCTTCAACCTTATATCCAAGTACATTTTGCTTTGAGGATGGCTGGAAACACTACGTCAAAGAAGAATAGACGGCTTAGTTTCAAGGGCAGTAGTGAGGAATTAAACAGACCTGAAAATCACCATTTGAAAAATTGACTGAACTTTTTCACTACCTGAAAATCATAAACCATTTCAAACCCAAAGAGGTGCTTAAAAATAAGCAACCAGTTCAGCTTTGTCACAAATAAATTGACAGTATTGGTATCAATGACATCTTAAAATAATAAAGAAAACCAGCGTTGCAAGAAGATAAAAAAAGTGAACTCTCACCAATCAAATATCCCTCGAACCCTTTCTAGCAAGTGCCTGAGATCAACGCAGCCAGCAACTTGGAAGCCATAATCCAGTTGAAGTTTCTTTCCATCATTAACAACAGCAACTCCTGCCTTCAAAATACTGATTTTTTACAAGCCAGAAAAAAAAAAAAATGGTAGTAACTGTCTTTAAAAATTATGTGAGCGAAAGAAAGAACTTCCCAATGTGAGTGATAAGGTAGTAGAATATAAGGGGAAGACTAACAAACAACTGTAATTAGAATGAAAATAATCACTCAAGGAGGAGGAGCACGTTTTTTTCAGGATGACAGTTATCAAAGCACCAAATTACACACACATAATAGTTGCAGGCCGTTATTCCGGCTGCAAATTTTAAAGCTTTTCCAGTTCTAGAACAAAAGTAATTTTTGATCATATATTGACTGATAAAACTAATAAACAGCACATTACAACTATTTATCAGGACCTCGGCATAAAAAATTATTTCTTCAGCTCTGCAAAATTCTGACCTATTCATAAAGATCTGAAAAGGATGAAATCTATAAAGTATTCTTTGACTCCATTTTGTTATTCCTTTATCTATATTGTTTGCAATGATTTTAACTCTCATCTAATTGATATCCAAAACTATTTTTACAGTTTAAAAAATTTCATCTAAAAAGGAAAAACAAATCCTACTGAAATCTTAAACACAAATGCATCTACAGTTACACTCGAGCAATCAAAATGCACACTTTAAAAAATAATTGATTTTTTGTGCAAAAGAGAGCAATTCTTGACTTCCAATCAAAGTAGATTTTATCCTGCTTCCTGATATTGCCCTGATTGGCAAAAAAACTCACAGGCAAGCCACCAAACCACCTGGCTTGTCTAACACTGACAAATCTGTCAGCCGTTGACTGCAATAAACTGATGTAATCAAATTCTTGCCAATCTGAGAATTTTGTAGAGAAGTGGAGAATCTCCCAAGAAGTGAAGATTAAAAAAAAAAATGTAAGTGGGTGGTACAATAAACATTTTACCTTTTTATGGTGGTGCTAGTGGGTACTTATGATACAAAGGTTTCTGAACAATGGTTTCGACCCTCCAAAGAATTTGACTCAATGAATCAGTAAACCAGAGCATGGGAAATATGTTTAATTGCTGAGAACAACATTTAACTGCTGCTGCAAAAAAAAAAAAAATGTGCTGATGTGACCGCATTGCTCGTTTAACAAGTTCATGCTTTAAGTTCAGAATTTGGTATACCTTCTGTCACTCAGCAATGAAACAAGACTTTCTGGGAAGGGTGCTTTCATCATGCTGAGTCTAATCAGAACACAGAGGCCAAAAGGTGTGCAGAGTTGTAATAATGCAACTTTATTTTTTCCCACCCATTCACAGTCGAGACCTAGAACCTGAAAGACCAATTATACAATTGAAAAATATTAGCTATGACATTATATTCATGTGTGTATCAAAATATGAAAACAAAAACAAAAAAATCAATAAAAAAAACCAAACAATATTGACTGATTATTACATTAACTAATTAAATATACTGGAGATTATCATGTAAATTTTTTACAATGCTGAGCAGATCCCACAAAGGCAAGAGCAACAATTGTTTGGCTTAAGATCAAGTAATGCCCCTTATATTTCTCATTAAGCCACGCAAGATTTGATACGATCATCTGCCTGTCTTCATTTCTTGTGATCCAGAGTTCTTCATGGCTTCTTGGAGCTGGGTCCCGATACTGCTTAGGCAGTATAAAGGGATATGGATGACAAAACAAAACAAAACAAAAGCTAAAAACATGTGTTTTGAGCAGAACCCTTATTGAAGAACAGGCTCATTAAAATTTTAACCAAAATGAACCCAACAAATTCTAACAGGATCTCCCTTCTAACAGTTCCTTTGTGCCATTCAAATGGATGGTTTTCCTGGGAGAGTATTCTGTATTCACTGCTAACCTAACATGTTGTTAATGAAAGAGATCCCCTAAAACATTGGTAAAAGACTGAAGTCAGAAAATCACACGAAGGTAAATTGTCTTAACTTATAGTTCAAGTTGTGTAGTATATGTCCATCTCCCTTCATTAACCTTGGACATGCTCTGTTAATATTCAAAAGATTTTTAAAATTTCCATCCCTTGTGTTCCTCGGGGTACATATTACAGAAGTTCCAATCCTGTTGGCATACTCATACAACTGACAGAGACACGGGGGTGTAGAGGGGGATAATACTATTAAAGGAATTCTGAAAGTGGAAGAGAGATAATAGATAAATACATACCCTTTTATGCCTCAAATCCTTGAGCAGTTTTGTATACACTGACTCCCATTCTTCGTCAGAGGTAACGATAATGACGGCTTTGTCTCTGATGTAGGTTGAGGCATCCTTTAAAGCTCTTTTCTTTACATTCTCTATTCTCTTCAAGTACACACATATTTTCCATAATGTCAGCATTGCCACTGAAAATTTCAAATTAAGAAACAGGATTAAGTACTTCTGTTGTGTGTTCAAAAGATTGGTCATGATTCAGACTAGAATTTAAAAAAAAAAATTATCACAGAGGATATATAGATATTGAAGGAGAGAGATTTGCTTTGCTTACTTGTTTAGGGGGAAAGAAAAAGATGTTATATGAGAGAGATAAAGAAGCATGGAAAAAAAAAAAAGTTGAAAGTTTCAGGGGAAAGAGATTAATTTGAAGGAAGTCAGAGGAAATTTCATGTGTGTCTGATTATAAAAAAAATTATATTCGGTTCAGATTTTTGTATGAATCAACATTTTCTTAATATTCGGCCTTGAGTTCAAAAATAGATATTTCCATTAAATGTAGATGTATTTTTTTTTATAGATTTTTTTAACCCAAACAATTTGTTTTGACCAGGTCTACACAGGATGGTGCAGAATCTTAAGCTGGCCTACACTATCTACCTTCCTGGGCCAACATCTCTGCGATAATATTGCCTCCAACAGGGGTTCCCAAACTTTTTTCACTTGCTACCCCTTTTAAGTTTTAAAGCACTGTGACTCCCTTACTTCTTACCTTTAGGGCGGCTAACAAGGCAATGTGAGTCCCCAGTCAGTCAGAGCTTCCCTTCGTGCCCCCCCCCCCCTCCCCTTTCCTTCCAAGGCTTGGTGACCTCCATTGGGAGTCACCACCCACCAGTAGGGAACCCCTGTCCTAGGATAAGAATGTGTGAGTGTAAGTAGGCCTACCTCCAGCTGAAATGGACAGTAAAAAAGTAGATTTTGTGACACCCAGCATAGACATTCTCATTCCGTTGGCAATCGAGTGGATATATGTGATATATCTGCTGGTCGGTGTAAGTTTTTACAAATGAAGTACATCCGTTAAGAAAGCTTAAAGAGGCATATTCTCGAGGGGAAGGCCTAAACTACACTGAACTGAAGATCTCTTGCAGTCAAATTGTGCAAGAGTGCCATGTTTTCTTCTTCGAATGAAAGCACGGATGTTTCTATGTTTTCGTAGTAAACTGCTTACTACTATAACATGACCCTTTGCTACTGTTTTAGAGCTCAGCACAAATTTCATCTTTTCCGTCGCTTGTCACCCGTCCCAGCCACCACCATAAACAGGCTATAGATAATAAAGGACAACTAGGAAATTTATCATTCGGACTGGCGTCCAGCATTTTTTCCCTTCTGCTCTGGAAACTGCAGAGAAAATTTAATGTTATCAAGAAACTATAGACAAAAGCTAATGTAATCAAGAATGTTGTTGCACTTTAAGAATCAGATTGTTGCAGCCGCAGTAGTGTTATCAGCACTTGTTCAAGTGGTCGTATCTTCCGCAGGTGACAGATCTTATATATTTTCAAAATGTTTATGGAGATGCTCTCAAAACAACTGCTCTAAAGAGGAACTTTTCCTCAAAAGACAGCCATTCCATCTAAGAGTCCTGCAATGGGATTGTGAAGAGGAGTGTAAATACGACTGTATGTGGCACACAGTTAAAGCTTTCAATAATGATGGAAGCAATGTTCCACAATTTTTTGGAAAGGTATCTCTCTAGCATTTCATCGCTTATCATCCAACTTCTAAAATCAAGACCAATTTTTATTTGCAAACATTCTAATGAGCTCAGATTATTTATATTAAATATTGTAGGGTTGATGATAGCCACAGCCATCCATCAGTATTATTATTATTATTGGCGTTGTCTGTCATTTTCATTCATTATCACATGACATTCCACTTGAAATGGTTGTCTTGGGACCATACATTAGACCGGTGGAGAAAAAAGGTGTAAAGGATGGTTGGGATCAGTCTTGCAATGGCTACTATCAAAGTCAATGTATCTACTCTGTACTGATTTTGTATTGTTTTGTTTGGTTACCCACATGCCGTCATACCGCCTTTTAGCAGAGTAGGGACCCAGCTCCTATGAGCTAGGAAAACCTCTGGATCACAATAAATGAAGACAGGCAGATGATCAGTCCATTGTGCCTAATCTTGCGTATGAGCAATACAAATGGAGTGTTACTCAATCTTATGCCAAACAATTGCTGCTGTTGCCTTAAAGGTATCTGCTCAATGAGAATGACCAATGAGCTGATTTACCACAAGGCTTCTTGGCATTGTATGATTTAAATCATGGCTCATATATGAATTCTTTTATGGCTTGATTTAGTTGTACCATGGCCTGTTATGAAAAAATGTAAAGAAATGTCCCACTATTAATGATTAATACCTATAGCCAGACACAAAAAAAACAAAAAACACCTACGGTTTCAATTGGCTTAGTGTCATGAACATGTCAGGGACAGATAGAGAGAAAGATGGGAGGAGGAGTAAAGAAACTCAGAAGGACACTGACGCATTTCCCCACTCTCTGTTTATTACTAAAATTCAGAAGGATATTGACCATGCGAAAATAATTAGTAATTCTTAACCTCCGATTTTACAGGAGAAGAAATAACTTTTTTGATTCACAAGAAAAGAAAGTGTATTTATTACGTGATATGTGTCGGTCCTTTGTAGACAAAAAGAAAAAAATAATCAAGGCATGTGGCTCGTATAATCACTGGGATAAATTACTGTCTTTGAGAGTTCCCAACAGATTCTTCCTGTCCAGTTATATGGACTTATCTAGCATTTGTCGGCTGTGCTGGCATCTTGCCTAGGCGGAGTTTCTTTTACCTCTGTAGCCGGAAATGGTCTTGTGAAGCTCTGAACTCAGTAAACTTGCAAGTGCCAATGGGAAGCCAGAAACCCAGGAACTGAAGATAGGAAGAATTTTGTTTTGATGAAGGAGCGATCACTCTTGTGATGAGCACACAGTATGGGGCTGGCCAATAATTATTGCCCTCATAGTAATTGACAGTGTAAACACATAACGTCTGTGCTTGAAGCAGCTGGACAACTGAACAGAGTACTGCTAAATGGCAGCTCAACAGCGCTCATGGGTATGCATCGTACGTAACACAGTGTTACTCGTTCTACTATTTATACAGTTACAAAAGCAATGTGCATAATAATCCCTTCATAATGGAAGTTATCTTGCAACTTAATGAAGTCAAAGTGGACGTTACGTCTCACTGAAGGGCATGATAATAGTAATATTACTAATAATAGTAATATGAATGATAATAATGCCTATATGAATGGCAGTAATAATAATAATAATATTAATGCTAATAATGTTAATGATAACAGTTACTATTATGAGGAAAGCATGGAAGAAGTTTATGTCAAGGGAGTTGTTTGGCAACTTATGAAATATTGTGGACCTTGAGTCTCCCCCAGATATAGCAATACATGATCTAGTACTTTCATGAGAATTTAACACATAGTTAAGGTATGTAGAGGGATGTCCGCCTATTATGGGAATCAATGAATTTAACTGCATTGCACTCTTAGCTTAAAGCGCTAAAAGAGAAATCAATAACGCATAGCATTGTGATAGTTGCAAGGATGCTCATGAGATAAATTTGAAGAGCATTTCAGGAAAGAATCAATATTCCTATTGATGAGTATACATAATAAGTAGTAACAAACATCATTTTACTCTCACACAGTCTGCCATTTTTCACTCACCCGCTTTTCAAATTAATCACACTCAAGGTACAATGCCTTGGTGTGAAGAAGTTGTTTATTAAGCTGTTTGTTGCTGTCGCTAAGTCAACAATTTTGTTCTAGCGGTAAGCAATATTTCATTCGCATCAGTGCGAGAACTAGCTATTATTTTCTTTCACACAAGGTGAGAACAGGTTTCTTTCATGGTGAGGTGCCGATTCCTATCTCTTTATATACGCTCCTGTAAACGTGTGTACCCATGCACCGAGCTCATCCTTTCTTTGGATGCAGAGAGGTCAGCTGAATTTAATATTCTCACTCTTCCTTTTAAATCGACCGCAAAGTTGTAGGTCAGCAATGTAGAATGAGAAGTGCGAGATGGAATTGTAAGCGCGATCTCATGCTACTCTCAAGTCGTCGTCCATAGGTACTGTAATGGCATGTAGATTGTAGGGCTATAGGGTCGATGTAGATGTCTGTTAAGGTAATTACTCGTTTCCCAAGTTGAAATAATAATTGGGTGTGTTTAGTTTTCTCGATCCTGAGATGTCACCTCGTGACACTTAGTACGTTGCCATATTTTACATTTTTTGTCATGGCATCTTCATGTATTCATTTTTAAACTTTCACAATATAAAAGTACACTTGAAGGCTGAATTATTCGAGGAAACAAAATGAACGCGAATAACTTAAAAGATTTAGGGCAATCAACAAAATTGTATATTATTGTACTGAAAGTTCATTTTATTCTGAATAAATTGATATATTACAAGCATGGGTGAAAGTTTGTTGGCCAATTAGGACGCTGCCTGTTTTCTGGCAGAAAAGAAAGTGCCTTACAAACAACCGGGCCGGTGACTGAACAGTATAATTAACAACAGGCGCTCCAAGGCAACCCATAAGGCCATACACAGACCTGCAATTTTACTGTAGATTAGATCAATTAAACCTTGGAAAATCAAAAGATTATAATATCTAGGAGGTTTTGTGCCTTCTGAAAGTGGCATTTGCTCATGATGCTAGATGTGTGTAGTAGGTGAGTTGTTTTTATTTTATCCGGGATAGTAGTGTTTTGTGCAGATCACTAAATGTATATGGGAAAAGACACTAGATTCATGAAATTATGTTATAATGATCATCAATAACCAAAAGTATTATTTGTTTGCTTCTGGCAGTTTTTCCCAACTAACATCATTGAATGCCTGATTCTCATCGATTATTTTTACATTTTACCATGATTGGCTGATAAATTACGGCTCCTACTGATACGCTTGCTCACTGATACTAGGAATCGGATGGATTAAATCTGAGATAGTTTTGTCTTGGGTCAGTCTCACTTTTCTACTGATTAATCATGTTTCACTTCTTTTTGTTTTTTTGGGGTTTTTTTAGAGAGGGGGTGGGGGTGGTCTTGCTGGTTTTTCCAATTGCTGACCATATCTCACAGGGTTTTTTTCAGTCCTCTTAACTTTCACCTATGATTATAAAACATAGAATTTATTGACTTACCGGGCTTCAATGATGCCTCTCAAAGGGATGTTGATTTTGAATATGAGACAAAATTTTCAACATTGAAATTGTTGCACTGTGATAGGCTTCTCAGTGGTGAGTTTGCCCACCTCTGGTGTTGATAATATGCCTGAAGGGACTTCTCTTGGACTGTATGCCTGGTTGAATAAAACCTTGCGAGATTAAGTTCCTCTATTTATTTAGGTATTAGCCAGGTTCCTCTGAATGAACGGAACGATCAGTGGTTACAGGTGTAATGGAAAATTGTGTAGTGAGTTGACCAGCCTGCCATCATCTACAGACCAATTACCTAATCACAACCATGGTATACTCAAGTATACTGCTCTAAAAAGCATGTTTTGGGAGAAAAAATAATGAAACAAAATGGATTATAGATCTATATCTAGCATGTATTGCTCTTTGTTTACCCCATAATCTCTGTCATGACATGATGTTCAATATGTGATGTAATTATCTTACATCCAGGTTATATGGGACCTAACTCTGAATTGGATATATATTATTATGACAGATGCAATCTTTGATTTCATCATCAATTGTTTTTTTCTACATTAAACCACTTATGTGATACAAGTTCATTTTGTGGTATATATTGCCAGACTCAGGGCTGAATGAACTCGATCCTCACACCATTATTTGTTTTACATTTTGTTCCACTGAGATAGCAATGCCAACTTTGAAAAAGTGATGTGTTTACTTTGTTGCTAAGTATACATTGACCAGCCAGACGTTATCTGCCTTACTTTACAAGCAATATTGTTTTTCTGTTTTCAAATTTACTTATAAAACTTCGCTGATTTTTATAAAAAAAAGAAGAAAAATCAAAGGGGAAAAAAGGAATCTAATTGAATTAAAGCATCATAAATCCAGATGAACATTCTTGTCATAATTTTGCCTTTTTTCTTTACAGTGGCCATTTATGAGAATTGCTGGTGTTCAAGAACCTGCTTCCATGATATTTTCTGCATTGAATGCCTTATGCCATCTGTCAATCCTGCGTTACAGAGCACTCGTGCCTTCAACTGTTGCAATGTATAGAGTATGGCATGGAATGGCATTGGTAAGTTATTCAAGTTTCTGGGTCTGGCTGAAACAGTAATTGTATAACCTTTTTTTTTAAAAATCTTCATTTTCAGTTACATCGACTGACTCAGTGAGACTGAGTATTACTGTTGATCTATGTTTAAGGCACTTCAAGAACAATTGAAGTTCCAACGAGCCATGTCATGCTTCTTGTCAGTCATAAGATTAGAAGATAAAAGTTGCTATGCTGTTTTTTTTTTTTTGTTGTTTTTTTTTCAAACCCCATTTTTTTCTATTTTTTTTTTAAATTTTATATGTGAATTATGATCATAATCATCAAGGGATTAAACTGGGTATGAAATTATGCAGGGATGATAAGTAAGAAAAAAAATTCAAGCTGAACAGCCCATAGTGCTTTCACAAAATATTAACCATGTCTTCCCCTTCAGTAGCTTCCCCCGTGAAGGTAATTTTTCTTAAATTTTGAAATGACTTGAGAACATGTGAACTTGTTGGTGGGGGGGGGGGGGGGGGGGGGGGAGGGGGGGGGGGGGGGGGGGGGGGGGGGGGGGGGGGGGGGGGGGGGGGGG
>JBCIKM010510635.1:0-12900 GCA_039654465.1 Melibe viridis | reverse complement strand
CAGTATAAATATCATGTGAAACTGTTGGCTCTTGTTCATACAGTATAAATATCATGTGAAACTGTTGGCTCTTGTTCGTACAGTATGAATATCATGTAAACTGTTAATCTTGTTCGTACTGAAAATGTCAAATGATGAAAAAAGAGTTTGTTACTTAGCAAAATGTAGTTCAAAGATGATCAACACTTGAAGTCTTAAAATCAAAACAGTTGCTTCTCAACAGTACTTTACTCAAGGGACGCTTATATGATTAGAATGATGTGCATCAAAAGCTTGATTGACTCAAAAATACAATAAATATAACAGACTTACAGTAACATACATTTAAGGCAAGCCTTTGTCATTGCAGGTGAATGATGCAGAGCGAGAGCGGATGGAGAGTGAAGACAACCACCAGTCCACCACCCTCAACTTCAAGAAACGGGAGGAGGAAGTACAGAAGTTACAAAGAGACTTAAAGAGGGCCATTACAAAATCAAAGTAAGAGCATGTTTCAAAATGCGGCATCTGAAGTAAAGAATGATGTTACTACTGACATAGCAGGATAGCACACCGCCCTGGTTGTAGCATCAGGAATCTGTTTGAAGCCGCTGCTGGATGAGGCTTTATTCATCCACTGTTGGATGGATTTTCTACCCGTCTTCATTGGCAGCTGTGCTTCTCCAATCGTGACCAACTTCTTCTAAAGTGTTACCACCTTATCTCCTTTTCACATGACCTGTTAGGATTCGAAAATCGGAAACACCGATTAAGACTTTATTTTTGTGCCTAAATGACTTTGAATGTGCAACAATTAGGATCTTGAAGGTATAGAAGGGGCAGATTGTTAAAAGTTTCCGTTTCATGATTAGTGATTAGGAAACCACAGAACAAAAATTTTACACTTAAAATTAGGTTGCACCTGTCCACATGACTCTATTTCTTCAGTGGAAAATTTAGCTGCTCTAAGGAAAGACTGTCTCTTATGACAAAAAAGAGAACCTTTGACAATTCTTGAGAAGATTGTAATAAAAAAATCTTTTCTGTTTTCTTGCAGGCCGTACTTTGAAATGAAGGCCAAGTTCAATCAAGTCATGGAGGTAAAACTGTTTGATCATCAAAGCCTTTTCTGCACACTCATTTCAAAGCAATTGCCTTAGCGAGGGATTCAATGTAAAAGATTTGTAATGGCGTTTTACTTTTTGTTTAAGGAGTTTCAGTCAACTTCATATGAAAGCTTGCGCAGCATCTGGTAATCTTCCTAAAAGGCAGGTGATCCTGTGGTTGCTCAGCTGAAAGCGTACAAATTGATCGGTTCTCAATTGTGGAGGACTGAAAAAACGATTGGCACAACACAGGGAAACAAAGTCAGGAGAGTGGGCATCCTCACCATGTAATTTGTTCTTTTCTCTCAGTCTCTGACTCTGTTTTGTGTATGTCAGTCTGCCGCTATCTCTCTGCCTCTCTCTCTGTCTGTCTGTGTGTCTTCCAATAAATGAATTAAAACGTTGAACATGGGTACCTCTTATCTCTTTATTATAATGATAATTAATGTTAACATGCCTGTTGCTGATCCGGTTGTTGCCAGGACCACAAGAGGAACGTGAGCAGACTGGAAGAGGACGTGGCGTCCACTAAGGCTCTGTACTCGGAGGCGCTGCGTAACCTGGAGGCCATCAGCGACGACATTCACCGCCAGCGGCTGGAGAGAAGGCAGAAGATGCAGCTGGGCATACGAGGGCCAGGGGTCGGGGCTGAATCACCTTCACCTCCACCCACCTGGGAGAAAGGTCAGCATGAGCGCCCATTTAATCATACATATGAGAAGTATGTTTTTGGGAAGCCGTATACCTCAATTGGTAAGGTGTGTGATCTGCACGTAGAAGGATGAGGATTTGAATTCTGGCTGAGACAGTCATGGTTTATCATGGAGAGCATTGGAAATTCCTGTTTGCATTGGGTACAAGCTTGATGAATAATCTTTTACCCTTCATGGGTGCAAAGGCCACAGCACTTAGGTGTTCGCAGGCAGACATTTGGTGTTTTTTTTTTGTAATGTTTTTGGGTATCTATCACAAGGGATGGTTTGTTAAATTATATCTTCTGGATTTTTTTTTTTTTTTTTTAGTTTGTTCCGTTCACCTCATGATGAGGCCTCCATTGCAATGACAGAAAAATGATGGTCATGGCTGCTGCACTATCAATTTCAAAATTAATCCGATGCTTGGTATAATTGTTTAGATTAATATTTGCCTATTTTAAGTTTTGGAAGAGAAGGGGGATTGGGGGGGGGGGGAGGCAAGTAAGATCATGACTTGAAATGAACAAAAATTTTTAGCTTTAAGAAAAATTGTCTCGGTTTAAAGTTTTTGTAGATGATATGAATGAAATTTAGAAAGGTGACAAACCCCTGAGCTTTTTAGAAGGGCGCCTGATTGGATGATGGAACCTGTGCTTTCACTGTGACATTCCAGACCTCAATATCGATGGGAGTGCTTTCCCTCTATTCAATAGTGACGGGGAAGATGACCTTGAAGTTAGAGCCCTCAAGAGCAAGAAGAGGTATGTAATGATACCGAGGAATGTTTTTTTTTTTTATACAAAAATTGTTTTTTGTTTTTGTTTTGTCTCCCCTCACATCATAGGAGAATAAAGTGATGATGTGGGAGGTCCCATGTTCAATTCCCACTTAGGACGACTCCCGACCTTTTTTCGTTTCCTTTCTCTCCATGGCTTTGAATCATCTCAGCTCTGTGTCGGCATAATATTCTTTGATTGTCTCTCATCATTGAGAAGCTTGTGAAAGCAAGCTCAAATCTGAGAAAAGATGTTCGGTGGGAAGATTTGGTCTAAAGGTTGTAAAAGATGATCAAGTTTTGTTTTGACATCATCAGGTTCCAATGATTTTAATTAAGACATGCTTTTTTATTTTCTAATTTTAAAATGTATTCTGAAGTTTTCAATGTTTTGATATATAATAAGATAGCCTGGATAATGCTGGGGCAGGGCCCTTTCATGTGGTCATTCACATGCACTCGCACCACAATCTCTGTGATTTGTCAGAACCACACCCATGCCTAAATTCACCCTGACTGTATGTGTACTGCAAGAGGCAGAGATAATAATGTTGTTTAACAGGTTTAGTTTATTTGATGAACTTACATCTCTGTATGGATTTCAGAAAGACGTTGAAGTGGGTTTATTAAAGACTCGTCTTTTAAAAAAATTATTGTTACCTCGCATGTCATACCTCACTTTATCATGACATTGTCATAATACATACCGTGTGTGTGTCTTTGCCGGCTGGCGCTTTACAGTGTGGTCCTGTAGTGATTTTACGACAGAAAACCAGTTTGTTTTTTGTTGAAGTCTTGACAACATGCCAGAGGATGTATCTACAGAATTAGGTTCTGTTCAAGAATGAGGAGCACTTAACACCCCTGGAAACATTATTAATAGAAAAATCAGATCTGATCGTTCAGTAAAGTGAAGGTGATTGCCTTTGAAAATATAATCTGTTTGCCTTATTTTGGGTCTTAAAAAATTATATAAAAAAAAATATCTACAGTGGAATCTTGCTTCAAGTCAACTCGTGCTTCAAGTCTACACATGGCAGCATCCCTGTTTCTTACCTTCTTTATCTTTGTATTATAGTTTCTGATGAAGTCAATGGCCTGGGCATGAAACTCACTGGAGGTCAATACTTCTATAGAATGGGGTGGTAAAATTCGTGAAAAAGAGTTAATGAAATTAAAAGTGAGAGAATTTTTGCTTGCCTCTCTTCATTTTTAACAGCGCTACGTAACGTACAAAGAAACGAAAGCTAAGCTATTCAAACACCACAGCACTTGATGTGCCACTATGATGCTACTAAGCTGGGGTAGAGTGGGGGTGGGGATAACAACAGTAGAACAGAGGTGCGTGAAGCAAGCACGTTCGGCTTCTCCACCAGCACGACAGTACCTATGACCATGACCATTTTGGCTCATTTGTTTTGCTCACCAGCTGCGGGACGTTTCCTCTAATGTCGTATCTGCGCAAAGTGCCCGTCCGAACCATCAACCTTGTCTACCTCAGGATCACACGTGTACTATAGTATAAGCCTAAAATAAGCTACCATTGTGACTGCTCACACCTTCTCCTGTAGTATTAGCTCAGTGACATGAATCATGTGCCTTTTCTCATTGGGCTGCTGGTAGAGTCATTGTCATTGCATCCTTGTGAAGACAAACAAAAAGAAAAGACAAAAATAAGGACATATAAAACACAAGCAGAAAAATAAAATTAAATAAAAAATAAACAAACAATAAAAAAGACTACAAATTTTTACCTGAATTTCACTTATGTCAATTAAAAACTTTGTTAGACACAAACAAACACAAACGCACAAATATCTATAAAACAAAACAAAAACACCTATTATAGTAACAATGGCCATTATGTACTGTCACTCAACCACATAGTTTTCATTGAAGGGTTTACATCCTTGCAAATTGATAAAGTCAACCTTGCTTTAAGTCAACACTTTTCCTCAGTAACAAGGTTTTGATTTTATCCAGATTCTTCTGTATTAATATTATTTTGTGTGTTAACAGATTTATAAGATAATATATTGGTATTATTTTGTGTCTTAACAGATTTAGAAAAAAAAATCATTGTATTATTTTTTGGCATTACAGATGGAAAGAGCAAGGCATTGTGGGATATGATCTTCCATTTTGCCGGCAGTCTAGTGATGACCCAGATGTGGACACCAGCAGCCTGAAATCTGATCCGCTCAATGTTGTCATATTTAAAACTGACTCTCTCCAGCACCCCGTCCACGATCCTCCCCTCCCAGCCCAGGCCAACAGCCTCCCTTCCCACCCCAGTGGCAAATGTGCCCGCAGCCCCAGCTACAGACAGGCCGTTGGTCATGTCCACGATGGTAAGCTTAACGAACGGGCCGATGTGGAGTCCTCAATTGCCAATCACACTCGTGGAATGGAGTCTCACATCAGTGCCAATACGTCAGACTCTAAACTACGATTGTCTTCCATGTCACCGAAATCTTTACGTCGGAATGAGGCGGAGGCCATGCAGTCTAGCCTGAGTCGAGCCCAGGAGTGGGTCAATAAGTCCCCTGTGCCCCAGCAGAGGAGATTTATCAAGTCCAAGAGTCTGATCGACGCCTCCTCCCCTCCTGCCCTGGCTGCCTCTTCCCTGGCAGTAAACAAGCCCAATGGTTCTTCTCCTCTTCCTCCTACTGACGCCACTCCAACACTGTCATCTCTTGCCACCAAGAGTCCTGCCCAGCACAGTCTGGTGGCCCCATCCTGCTATCAGAACCACCACCATCTCCAGCCAGACCTCCCCAGCTCTGCACCTTCCTCAGCATTGGCTGCAAGACTTTCTCAGCCGCAGCAGCAGCAACAACTCCATCACCATCCGCCGCATTTAGAGTATCCACCGCCAGATCTCGTCCAATCTGGGAAAGTAGGAAGCGATCAGAGTGTGGCCATACAAATCCAGCCAAACCCGCAGCCTGTGATGAACCCGGGCTCCTCCCCCAGCCCCCCCACCACCAGCACGGCAGCCACCACCCCGAGCCATCCACTCTCAAAGTCTAGTCCACGATCCATGTCCTCGACCTCGGATCAATCCTCCCCACTCTCCAGTTCTCCATCAGGAAAGTCGCCCAAACTCCAAGGCTTGATTCTTCGAGTTGATGCAGCAGGTATAATGAACCATCCTTCTGTTACACCCCCTGTTAACCCTGCTATATCGTCTCGGGGTCACCTCCCTACTGGCAACACGTTGTACAATCAAAACAACCCGGTGGTAATGTCCAGGAAAATACCAGCGCTGGGCGTCGTCACCCACCAACAGCACATGTTGGCATCCTCATCATCCCAGTCATCATTGCCGTCAACACGCGGGGTCATCAACTCCAAACCAAACTCAGGGGTCGTCCCCTCTTCAAACACCTCCCCGCCCTCTTATTTCCTGAACACACTCTCAGCCCCTGCCCACAACCCACCATCTTCAACGCCACCTGGTGGCACCAAAGTCACGTCTCCGTCACTGGCGGGGTTCCGGCTACCCTCATACTCGTCCAAAACGGCCCCACCCTCTGCCTTTCACCTTCCATCTCCAACTAGAAGTCGTATGGGGCTCTCCTCCATCCCTCCCCCAGCCCTGCGTCAGATTGTCTCCCCGACACCCCCCTCACCCTCAGGGGACAGGGTGTCCATACTCTCAGGCCGGAGTGACTCCAGCAAAGGGGGGCTACTCCGACCACCCTCTGACAGCTCTGACACAGAGAGCATCGCCAGCACTGGCCCGATGCTGGATGACGACCAGGTGAGTCCATTGTGACGCGTGTCCATTGTGGGAGAAACTGAAAAGAAAATAGTGATGGGTCATCATACGATTTTTCAGAATCTGCATTGGTAGAAGATTTCTCTGCATACAATCTGTCTTTCCCCCAAAGCTCTTTTTAAGACAGGAAATTTATTTATGCAGCTTGTGTTATGTCTATATGTTTTAGTGTTAATCCAATCCCCTAGAGTGTTTTCTGTTGTAAATAAATAGGGTGGAAAGGGTGCTGCGTGTGACATAAGCCAAGGCTTTCCTGGCAAAAATTCCAAAGTAATCCCTACTCTGGGATGGTGGCTGAACTGGTAAGGCCTTAGTCTTCCATGTGGAAGAGCGTGGGCTTGATTTTTGCAGGCACCATTGTGTTGTGTGCTTGGGTAAAACACTTAATCACACTTACCTCATCCTACAGGAGATGGATGTAAAGCTCAGAGGTCCCCCTGGTTGTAGATCAAACAACCTTGTCCCTGTCCAAAATATTGTAATGCCCCTAACAGGCGGTTTGTCTCATTATGTGTTACACAATTGTTGTCTGCCAGGGATGTTGTATTGTAAAGCGCTTAGAGTATGGTGATGACCGTGAATAAACACTTTACAAATGTCCGTATTTATTAATTTATTTGTTTATTAGATGGCCTTCAAATAGAGCAATTTTACCATTTTCTGTACTCTTCTTTTTTTTCTTTCTCTATCAGGTTGAATTTCTAACCCTGGATTTCAACGAGCAGAGCATCTCCTCCTCCAATGCTAACAACCAGATAGAGGATGGGGATTTTGTTGGAGACAACGACCTTCACCTTCAGCGAGGCAGTTGGTCCCGTATGAGTCTGCCGCCCCGCCTCAGCTACTTGGGGGGTTACCTGGAACGGGCTCGGCAAGTGGGGCACCCCCAGGGGGTCGGGACGGGTGGGGATACTGAGGACTTAATTGGTGATGATTTGTCTCCACAGGCTCGGGTCGGTGAGGCGGAGGAAGCCGAGCAAATTGGGAATGGGGGAAATGTGCGAAAGATTAACAACGGTAGTGACTGTAATGAGGATGTGAATAATGTTGGGAGTGAAGAGCGTGGGGGGCTGCAGACGGAGGAAAACAGTTTTGGTGTGGAGAAGTGTCCGGTGCATGTGGAACAAGCAGCTCCTCATGGAGAGGTGAAAGACGACGACGAGAGTAATTCAGTTGAGGGCAACGGTAACACCAGTGTCAGCTTCTGCATCAAACTGCATTTCCAGGAGGAGGACAAAGAAGAAGAGGAGTATGGTAATGGGAGGAGCCATGTAGGGGAGGAGGAGGAGGAGGAGATCGCTGAGGATGGCATGACTGGCATTTCAACAAAAGCTCAAAATGAGATAAACACGTGTGAAAATGAAATTGAAATCAAAACTGAAGTGTTGGAGAAAGAAGAAGAAGAAAACAATACTGAGTGCTGAGTATTAATTTTCAGCATTTTTTCCCCCAAATGTTTGATAATTGGCAAGACATAATTCAGTATCTTTCAATGATGAATACGTTGGAAGTTTTTTGTTTGTTTGTTTTTTTCACATTGCATTGAGTTTTTAGTGATCAAACAATTAAATTTTTAAAGTTTTATCACACATAAGCTTTTCAGAGCGAGGAGTGGAATTAATTGCTAGTTCAATCAATAAAATGGAGATTTTACTAGCGGTCACAGTACGCGAGGAATAAGACAAAGTCATGAATAGGCATCTCAGGAAAGGGATCTTCACCGGCTCTCATGAAGCAGATGACTTTTTATTGTTTATTTATGCTGGAGAACACTGATATAAAGAACAGCTTGGTACATTCTGCATGAGTTCTTTGTATCAGTCCGGATTTATGTTTTGGCTCTTTATTTGGTGCTTAACTATCTGTCTCTGTGACCATCAGCTCTTTGTAAGAGTGTGCACTATAAACGTGTCATACTGTTCCTGCCACCTGCCCTGGTCCATTTATCACAATGTCGTCGTGCTTAGTTTCCCTTTTGGGAATAGCTATAGAGAATGCAAGTGCTGCTAAAAAAACTTCTGTCACAAAAATTTTCCAAATCAGGTATCATTAGTTTTCTGGATTCTTCCCCCCCCCAATTGTCAGGTTTGGAAAATGTCCACAATAAGATAAGATAAGATAAGAATATACTTTATCTCATCCTTCATGGAAAGTATGTTTTGTTTTACATCAGTATTGTGAACAATGAAAACAAACAGACACAAAACACATATTTCTATTAGTTACTATGATCAATCACACACTTCTAAAGAACTGGCGCTTGTAAAGAACAGATTGTGAAGCACATTTAATAGAGTTTATACGTAAATCCCACATGGCATCAAGAACGGCAGGCGGTTGGTCGGGTGGGCTCTTCTACTTCTGTTTCTTTTCTTTGACACTGAAGCTATCGTCTTACTGTTCCCCTTTTCTGTCATGTCCTGTTTTTGTTGTCTTGTTTGTAACTCAGTGGTGATCCTTGATGTCATTTGGTACATGACTGCAGGGTCACACGTCAAACCTAGGAAGTATTTTTGTACACAAAGGGGATTTAAAGATCCTGGGTCTTCCTGAACCATTGTGCTGTCTCATGAGTGTTAGTGTTGGCCATTGTTGTATATTTGTCAGGAGAGAGGACATTTTTGAAAAAAAATTGTAAATAATCTCTTTTTAGTGTGAAAATGTGTTTAAGAGAGGATTTTTTTTTTCTTCTGTACATCTCTCTTCTGTTTGTGGGTTGATCTTTTCTCTCTTTTAACTTTTTCTGTCTTCTTACTTTCCCCTTGGCTCCTCTATATCCATTGTGCGTTTTGGGGCCCAAAAGAATCACGGCTACAAAGAATTTGAGTGGAATTGTGAAAGTTCCAAGTTGTTCTTTATATCAGTGTTCCACAGTGAGGAATTGAACCTTGTTGTAATAAATCGTAGCTGAACAATTGGAAACTTTCTGTCCTCAACTTAAGAATGCATGAAGATGTGTGTCACTTCTACAGTACTTTAATGAATCTCATCAAATGGAATCAAACGTGTGTATTGATGAATCTCATCAAATGGAATCAAACGTGTGTATTGATGAATCTCATCCGGGCCTCCTGCCCTTGCGGGAACCAGGGAACTTGAATGTGGTTGTTTAACTGTAAGGTTATGACTATTTATTACGCATTCTCATTCTATGAATAGGCCAGTTTGCTTTACATTGTGGGGCATTGTGATTTTTAACCATCGTATTGCGCGGGGGGGGGGGGGGTTGGTAGGTGTCCCTGGTGGGCACTTCTACTTCTGTTTCTTCTCTTTTCCACTGAATCTATCGTCTTACTTTTTCCCTTTTCTGTGATATCTTGTTTTTATTGTCTTTGTGCAAATCAGTGGTCATCCCTTATTCCATGCCTTTTGGTACATAACTACAGGGTTACAAGTTAAATGTACTGAGTACTTTAGTACACAAAGGGGGTTCAAAGATCCTGGCTCTTCCTGTACCATATAGCTGTTGGGAGTGATGGCCGTTGTTTATTTTTATTTTGAGAGATGATATTTTTGTCATTGTAAATCATCTCTCTGTGGTGTTGGTATATGTTTTAAGAGATGATATTTGTTTTTTTAGTGTCAATCATCTCTCTGTTGTTTGTGGTTTGATCTGTTCCTTCTTTGAACGAATTCTATCATCTTACTTTCCCCTTAGTTCCTCTATGACCCTTGTGTGTTGTGGGGTCCTAAAACCTCCAATAAACAAACATAGAAAACCATCATATTGCATCGTTTTCTTCTTAATTTCTTCTCTCATTTGTTCTGTGATTTTATGATGTATGTGTTTTCATTGTGCTTTTACCACCACAGCAGTACAATAATTCAACGGTGGAATGTAAAGTACAGTAGAATTCACTTAAACCGAAATTTCCATTAACCGTAAAGAAATCGACCAATTTTTCAAGTTTCTTCTTTGTCTTTGTATCGTTTAGTACGATAAACCGAAATGCTTCAAAGCGCGACTACCTTTGAACCGAAACAACTTGAAAGCGTCTTTCCTTTTCTTTTGTTCCATCTTCTTAAATAATTCGGGAAGGGGGCCTGGCGTTCCCGTCAATCTAACAAAACGCCGAGCTTGCAAACGCAACTCGATCAAGAGTATGACTTTTGAGGTGAGGGAGAAGGGTGGTAAGCAAACCTTGGTTGGCAACGCTTGGGCTTGACCAACACCTGACATCACACAAAAGGTGATGGGTAAACAGCAGGGGTGGGGGTGGGGGGAGGGGACGAAATGGAAGGTATGATGTGGAGTTGGTGGTTGTAGAATCATACAAGCAAGATGTTCTCGCTCGTGTGGTCTGCACACACGTTGTGTGTGTGTGTGTGTGTGTGTGCTTTCTTTATTTTATTCACTTTAGCATTAGCATTGACCATTAACAACACACTGTTTCATTTCCACTTCGTCTCTGAGTCGCTGTGCATCATTCATCTAGTATCACTATCACTTGCTTATCACAAAAGAACGTTTGAATTCGATCTTGATAGTTACTGCCCTTGAAAAACATCGAAAAAAAAGTGAACTTGCTGTAAACGAAATGCCTTTAAACCAAAATGATTTAGTAGGTCCCCAAAATTTTGGTTTAAAGGAATTCTACTGTACTTAGGACATACATCAAACTTGTGATCCTGGAATTTTTCATATGTACCAAGGGCATGCAAGGGGGAAAAGTAAGATGATAGCTTCAGTGTGTAAGAAGAGAAACAGAAGTAGAAGCGCCCACCAAGGACACCCACCAACCGCCTGCAAACATTTGTTTACCTCAATTTGGCAAGAGAGAAGTCTCAAGGGGGTACAAAAGGTACAAAATGGGGTAATAAAGTAAACAAAGACTGAGGATTGTTTTGAAATTGGATATGCAATGTCCATGCCCTCAAAGAGGGCGAATGGCATGAGAAAAGTGGTTATGCCTGTGAAATTGCTTGAATATGAAAAAAAAAGAGAACAAAAGGCTTTCCTGCTGCCACCTGTGATTCTGTGAATAAATGAATCAATTCATACTTTCTATCACGGATCAACAATCAAAAGCTGAAGTGGTTTGGATGATATTGTTTGCTTTTGTCAATATCTGGAGTCCATGCCAAGACAGAAACTCTGCATTTTTACTATCAATTTATCATTTCATTGCGTAGATGCTCTATAAAATGCTCACACTCTCCACAATCCAGAAATTGAAATCAGAATGTAGAAGTAGAAGCATCTCAAAGATTTTGTCATTCACAGCACGGTGGGCGGCTAGTGGGAGTCCCTGGTGGGCTCTTCTACTTCTGTTTCTTATCTTTTACACTGAATCTATGGGCTTACTTTTCCCCCTTTTCTGTGATGTCCTGTTTTTGTCGTTTGTTTTGTTTGCGACTCAGTGGTCATCCCTTATTTTATGCCTTTTGGTACATAACTGCAGGGTCAAAAGTTAAACACACTGAGTACTTTTGTACACAAAAGGGGTTTTAAGATCCTGGGTCTTCCTGAACCATAATGCTGTCATGAGTGATGGCCCTTGCTTATTTTTATTAGGAGAGATGGTATTTTTTTGTCCTTGTAAACCATCTTTCAGTGGTGTCGATATGTGTTTTAAGAGATATTTTTTTAGTGTAAATCATCCATCTGCTGTTTGTGGTTTGATCTGTTCCCTCTTTGAACAAATTCTATCATCTTACTTTCCTCTGGGCTCCTCTATGACGCTCGTGTGTCGTGGGGCCCTAAAACCTCCAATAAACACACAGCAAAGACAGGGAGCTGTGGGTGGGTAGGTACACGTGTAGAGCTGGTGTGTCTAAAAATATTTGACACTGGGCATTATGTCTGGAAAGAGGAGGTCAATCAGTGCATACCCCCAATGGCTCCTTGTCTCTCTTGACTGAACACCTTCAATGTTCTTGTGGAGAGTTATTGATCCAATGTGGTCAAACAATTGATGCTTTCACTATCAGAAAATTCGAGTCTTTTTACCTTTTCTTTGACACAATTTGGTGTGTGTTTTGTGATTGAATCTGACTTGGAATGCAGTGCTCATCATGAAGTATCTGTCCTGTATGAAATAATACACGAGTTCTGTGACCTCTTGCTCAGTCTTAAAGGCTTTATTTTTTCTTATGTGGTTTGTAATCGTGAATAATTATGAATCAATTGTTATGGGAGTCCCTGGTAGGCACCTCTGCTTCTGTTTCTTTTCTCCCTTTTCTTGTGTGTCCTGTTTGTATCCAGTTCTCATCCCCTATTTCATGCCTTTTGGTGCATAACTGCAGGGTCACAAGTTACTGCAAGGTACTGAGCATACATGAGCCCAGAGGAAAGTAAGATGAAAGAGAGATGATTTAACGAAAAAAAAAAAAAAATATCTCTAAAAACACATTACACCACAGAGAGATGATCTACAATGACAAAAAATATCTCTCCTTACAAAAATTGTGTACTAAAGTACTTAGTACCTTGCAGTAACTTGTGACCCTGCAGTTATGTACCAAAAGGCATGAAATAAGGGACAAGCATTGAGTTGCAAACAAGACAACAAAAACAGGACATCACAGAAAAGGGGAAAAAGTAAGACGATAGCTTCAGTG
>JBCIKM010510525.1:0-19606 GCA_039654465.1 Melibe viridis | reverse complement strand
GTGCATTTATGGAATTTATCTGGTGATAAACTCACCTCTTGTTTTCCATTACAACAGTGTTAATCAGAGAGGGAAAGGTGTTATAAATTGGAATTTTGCCTGGAGTGCACATTTGCACATTGGACCTCCTAGTTTAATTTCCATTTCCAATAGGACTAGATGCTTGATCCCACCAGGGAGTGGCTTCTGACCAGAAAAATAGCCTGTCATTTTTACTTTCATGGGACTCAAGCCCAGAGCTATTTGATTTGAGAGGTTTCTGTACCTCTTTGCCACCAGGGAGTGACAGCCGACCAGAATTGACTGGAAAAATTTTCGCTGTTTATAGGACTCAAACCCAGGACTTTTTGATTGAGAGGCGAGCACCGTACCTATTTGCCAAATATGCCGTGTCCATCCCCTTATCTATGCCAAAACCATATCCAACTTGTTTTATAAAAAAACCAAGCTAATAGAACTGTAAAGATGCCAGAAAGATAAATGGAGGGACACTTTTACAGGCCAATACACACTTTGTTAGGGGTGCTCAGAAGGATGACCCTAAATTGGCTGTCATTACCAAATTGTAGATGGATAGATAGTTATTTGGGTTTGGTGGTGCAGTCAGCAGGGATCAGACTCCCATGCTGAAGAGTGTTTGATTCATGCCATCGCCATTGTGCGCAAACACCTTATTTCTGCACTATAGGCCAACCAAGGCTGCTGTCTGGACTGCAGTCTTTCCTTGGGACAGACCCGAAAAGATTTTTGTTATTTATCTGAATTTTTAGTTTGTCTCCTGATTAATTTTCTGGTACAGATATTTTGTACCCTTAGGGTAAGCCTACCTACCGTCCCCTAATTTCTTACCTGTTGAGTTTATAATGAATTCTGGTACATCTCCACACTGAAAATAACATGTTCACACTCATCAAAAGAGCAAGGCCTGATGCACATTTTAAATGTGTTTTTAAAAAAATAAATCTCATGACTCTTTGCTTGAAAAAACAGTAGTATGAAATTAGGGGATGGTATAAAACATGGTGAATTTACTGGATTACCTCAGAGTAATCATGATAATGATAATTATACACATAATTAGCATCTGCATTTTTGTACATATTTCCAGGGCCTTCAATGCAATACAGCCCCATATCCTGATTCCAAAACTGCTGCATGCACATTCTACACAATCAGAAACAAGCCTCCATTAATCACAGTTAAAACAAATCAGACAAATGATCTATCACAATTGACAATAGGTTGGACATCGCTCTTTGGACATTGGATTTTCATTCATATTTTTGCACAGTTCTGAGACTGATACTGAATTTAGATTGAATGATGGCAAAATTTGGTCTAAACATGAATGATCACCTGGTTAGACAAGTCAGATCTATAGACATTGCATTCTGAAATTAAAATCTTCTGTCCAAACGTATTCATTGTCAAAACCTTGGAAGTATTGTATTGATTATTAACATTGATGTTTTAATTAATATACAAACTGGTTTGTATTTTTCACTTTTTTTTTTCAGAATCATTGTTCATTGTTTCATGGGTTTTGATATGGAATGATGTCTTCCTTGAGCTCACCTGAAGTGGTGCAAAGTTATTTGTCATTCACTCAGAGAAGTACGTCTGAATTGAATGTTGTCAGCATTGACCATAACTATGCGAAACCATGGAGCACACATCCAGAGGCCAGCAATGCAAGAGCAACTCGCCTTCTGTTTATGGATCTTATGCCTCGACAGGCTTATACAGAAAATGAGTGAGTAAAAGTTAAATAAAATTTCTATTTTATTTGACCTCTGTTTTTCTTCTGCCTCAAATTACCAGGATCAAATCAACTATTTGCTCCATAAGTGACTTTATGTGACTTGGGTACATGATTGTAGAGCTGTATATATTTTTCCTTGAGTGGGATGCAGAGCTTGAACCATTATTATATGGCTTTCTTGTAGATTATTCTTTTTCATTTTTTTTCAGTCTAATATTCTTGCTGTTGATTTAATAATTTTCGTTTATTTTCAGAGATGTAAATGATGACATTGATGTAGTAGGGCAAGGCAAGCTGACTATGCCAGAGTACGACGTTTCCAATGCAAGGTCTATGATGTCAGAATGTGAACGTCACGCTTCTTTATTGCGTCCGGACTTTACAGAAACAAATGATTGGGAGGATCATATTGCTGCTATCAGGTCTGGTTAATTTTCTGTGTAAGCTCATTTGAAGGATTGATATTTATTTTTTCAGAGAGAAGGGATATTATATTAAATTATAGTCTATATGTGCAAAAGTGTAAAACTCCCCATGGAGCTTATGAAAGTTGCAGTTTTATAAGCGACAAATCATTGTTGCTCTTAAACGGGAGACTACTTCGCCATCTTTAATGACCAAACTCAGCACGGGAATATTCAATGGACATGTTTTGCATGTGCCTGACTTGTTTATGATTTTATACTGTAAAACAACTCCATGAATATGAGGTTTTACAATTTGTTTTGTTATATTAGTTTGATAAGGAAACTTTCTTGTGTCCATATGACTCAAATTTCATATTCATTTAAGACAAATTGATTTAGGGCCACACACAAAATCAGAATTTCAAAATCAAACAGCAGCTGAGAAAGACAAAAAAAATGAGTAGTATTTATTTGTGAATGGCCTATATTTATTTTTGTGGAGGGTCCAACTTAATACAGCAAAGATTAAGGAAGATTAGTTTCTCCCACCCATTAAAACTAATAGCGTAAGTGGTTAATTGCGTTGATATTTTTACTTTCAAGGTTACAAAAAATTATTTTTTAAATCATTAAATTTCTAACTTTTTTAAGTCGTTGTTTGTTTCCTTGTGTTTTATATATCTAGAGTTTATTAACATAATTGAAAAAAAAAATTTTTTTTTCAGAACTACATGGAGTGTACTTCAAAACAGGATATTTGCCAAAGTAATGCGTGTCCTCCAGAGTGATTGCCTCTCTCGATTAACAATCAAAGAGGTAATTTGTATTTTGTTTGTTTTCCATCTCATGTTTAGATGAGGGGATTATGTAGCAACTCAGTATTGAGTAATGTTATTTTTTTTGTTTTAATTGTTTCTTTTACATTTTCTGTTTTATTGTTCCCATGTTTGAGTTTTGTTGTAGCTAAATACATTTGTCCCTAACTGATTTCTTTATTTGTTGGCCTGGAGTGATCTGGTTCTTTAAATTTATGACTCTTTTTCTTTTTGCAGACAAAGAATGAACCAATTCAAAGAAGACTTCAAATTGACAAAGCTGCTAAAAGAGTTAGATTTGCTTTTGCAAATGCAAATTGGGTAAGTCAGTGTCCTTTGTTGAAATTGCATTTGAGGATCAAATAGAACCATTGTGGTAGGGCTTGAAACCTGAAACATACTGGTTAACTCATTCCATACGGTTAGCCGCACACTGCGTCAACGATTTTTTGGTAGCGTACGGTTAGCCACTGAGTGCGTCACCACGATAATTGGTCCGTTACTAAAGCATTCCTTGTTTTCGGTTCACCTGAATAATAAAATACGCTCTGTAACTCCTTCCTAAAAGAGTTTATTTTCTTTTTTTGGCAAAATAAGCAGGAGTTCGACAGTTTTTCTGTGTTCAGAGATTCATTTTGTTGGGGTATCAGCTTGTTGCTAAGTGTAACCACACGATCAGCTGATTTCAATGGCTTCTAACTTTGAAGGATGACAATCGTGTAGCGGTGATAATGTTCGGGGTCAGCCCAGAAGGTTCTTGACTTGAAAAGAGGCAAGTCAAAGGGTTCTTTTATAAGAATCTGATGAAAGTAGCAGTGATGAAGAGCTTGAACATAGTTTGTTGTTTGACAACAGTGATCTAGAATATGAACCACCTGCTCAGGATATTGACGATGGGTTCGAACCCATTACTTCTGCACAGGATGTGAGAGCAAACCTGCTCTGCATCCTAAGGAATGTTTCAAAGCATTCCACTCCAAGTATTGAATGAACAAAAACCCCTAAAATACTTGTGTACATAGTTTATTTGCCTCATTTCTATTCTTTTATATTTTTTTTGGTGAAAATCTTGGGCTGACCCCCCAATGTGTCATAAGCCATAAAATTATTATTTTTGTGTCAATTTATCTGAAATTCATATGGATTACTCCTGATGCCTGTTGCATTACTCATGCTGAAAATCATTACATTTCAATTATCTCCTGCTGAGTTACAAACCAGTGAGTGAGAAAATAACCGTACCTTTTTCTTTTCTTTTGGTCAGTCTCTCCACTTTCAACCTGAATGTTTTCTTCTACAGCCCAATATATGACCTATCTCTTTACTTTTTCTTATTTCCCATTGCATTGGCTAAAAAATGGTATATAACATGATATATAGAAAATCATCAATAAGTGTATGTAAGGCAAAAAATGTAAACATACTCGTGTTCTGATTACGGGGGAAAAAACGGCCTCCGTAGTGTTGGTAAAATCACTCCGTATGGAATGAGTTAAGATAAGAATGTGTGCATGATAACATGCAATATTTCTTCTCTTTTTCTAATCACTTCAAATTTTCAGGTTCCCTCTGGTAAAAAAATAACCAATTTTGACAAATTTTTCAGCACAAACAAATATTTTGGTACCAAATTTGATATTTCACCTAAATGGATCAATAAAGATATCTGAATTTAATTTTCAATAATTGCTCTAAAATTGTACCTGAACAACCAGCTTCACTTTGTTGGCTTTTTGAGACAAACAAAATTTTTTCGCCAGTCATTTTTCTGTATATCATAACTTTGGTAAACCCAAAATACCCAGCTTCACTAGAACCTTAATTTTTTTAAAAACTATGATGAATACAACCATAAAAATGATTATTGACACTCTCAGGTAATTATCAGAAGTACTCAACAAGATTTTGTGTCAATCATAGATTAATTTTGTATAAAATGGTTATCGACACTCAAGTAATTATCAGAGTTACTCAACTTGGTTTTGTGTCAATCATAGATTCATTTTGTATTTGTGGGTTATTTCAATTTATTAAGCCAAAAAAAAACCTCTGATTCATAAAGAGGAAAACAAAAGTCCATAAAAAGTGTTTCAAAGTCTTATGCAAATATGTTTTTTTTTTTACAGTTTACTAACAGTGTGTTACTCACATCAATGGTGACTCTATTTAATAGTGATGTAATTTTGTCAATGATTTCTATCCTTCAGACATCATCCGTTTCTTCCAAGCCTTTACTTTAATCAGTATGTTTGTCTTCATGAAGTTAACTCAAACCATAAAAAGATATCTATGTGTTTTTTTATCCAAGAGTATGTAAGTTTAGAGAAAACAATATCTATCTTTTAATCCTATTTTATTCCTCAGGACAAGCCTCTCATATTATGGCTGCACAACCTTTTTCTGGAAAATTTGCGCGGGAATCTATTAACATCATATTTAGAGATTTTGCAAACTCTCAAACTCAAGGTAATTTTTAACTTTTTGCAGTGCAGTGTTTTATCTGATCAGGATTGATGTGTGGATAAACCTTTGATGGAGTCAAAGCAAAGAACTCTAGTTTTTGGGGGCTGTGGGTGTTTACAGCTTTTGGGAAAAAAGACAGGGCTATTATTTTCTTTAAAATAAACTAAGATTTGGTATGAATGATTATATAACTGTTAAGGAATTTGATTTTCAGTTTTGTAAGGAAACCTTAAACTTTCACTGATGTCATTGTTGGTATATTTTCAGGTTCCCTCTCTTATTGAAAGTTTGATCGAAGGGACAGTCTGCAAACCTGGGAGTTTGACCATGGATTCTTTAAATGTTTTACTGAAAAGAACTTGGGATCCTGTCTTGTCAAGTATCAATCATCAAAAACCAGTATGTTAAATATGTTTTGAGTCAGTGATATAATCTCGTACATTTTAATTCGGCATCCATTATATTTTTTCCTGTAAATTTCTGTGCTTTGTATAGGAGAAAATAAAATTAATTGAAGATTGAATGTTGATAAAGAAAATATCTCTCATCTTTGACACCCTCTATTTTAAAAAAAAAAAAAATTGCATGTAAAATATTAGACTCTTGTACAGAATGAATTATTTTTTTTTCTGGAATACCTAATCCTTTCTTTCTTTCTTTTTTTTTTTTTTTTATCTTTTCAAGGCTTTTTTTTTTGTTTTCATCCTGATAAGTTTATTTAAGATTTTATTGAAGCCAGAAATAAATTAATCCTTTTCTTGGTGTTATTTCATTTCTATGACATGGTTTACTTATTTCTGTAGAAAAAACTTCCAGGGCAGTCTCTCCTCCTAGTCATATCAAATGTGCCATTTATGGCAGCTGGTCATTTAGCTACCAAAAGACACAAGTTTTGGCAGCATCAGTTGAATTTCATGGGCAAGGTGTTCAATGTCATCCCCGTCAATACCAGTACGGCTACCTCGGTAGCAAACTGTGTGGAAAACATGGTTGCATCAACAAGATCCAAAATATTGGAGGTCAGTTACGAAAGATTTTTTTTTAAAATGCTCATATACTGATTGCAGCTCACTCTTTATTCTATCCACCACAATTATTTCTAATTGAAGATATTTTATACCTTGGAATTCCAAAAACTTGGTTCATGTTCCTTTGAAAATCTAATGAGTATTCTAGGGCAATGTTTCTTTTAATTTTATGCATTTTGTCATATTTATTATTTTTTATATCCCCTTTTTAAAAGAGAAAGAAAAATCTAGTTCGTATGTTCCTTTGTTGCAGGTTAAAAGTCATTTCCCAGGAAGACCGATTGTGCTTGTTGGCTTTCACATAGGATCCCTGGTTGCTTGTCAGGTACTTTTTGGTTTAATTTATCTTAGCTGTGCTCCATATTTCCACATTGAGATAAATTCTTTATCATAGTAAGAGGGTTTTAATTAATGACTCATAATGGAAGAGTGTGTAGGGCCGGGCAGGTGGTAGGGGAATGGATCTCTTTTTTAACGAAGGTTAGAAAATTTTGAAAATCTTTGAAACCAACTTCGGGGGGTCTTATTAAAGGAAATGATGACATCTGCTAAAAATTTTACGATCAAATTAATAACAGAATTTAAAAAATTGTGTTTGCTGTAGTTTCCATTTCAGTTAAGACTATTAATACCGCGAAGCTTTTATCTGACCACTTAATTATGAAATAAGATATTCACATCATGAATTCTTGAGTTTTCATAGTCTTTTTGTATATCTGCGCGTATAGGTACAGTTCTTGCCTCTCAAGAGAAAGGTCCTGGGTTTGAGTCCTCTGTTGACAGAGAGTTACAGACACCTCTCAAAACGGAAAAAAGAAGCTGTGGGGTCGAGTCTCATGAAAAGCAAAAATGATGGGCTGTTTTTCTAGTTGGAAGCGACTCCCTGGCCCTTAGTAGGTGGGATCGAGCAATTAAACTAGGAGGTCCCCTGTGCATTTTGCGTACGTTAAAGAATCCTTGGCAGTTTGAAATTTAAAAAAAAGACCATTTTCAGGGCAAAATTCTAACTAAATTCCTGCAACTCAGTTCACCCATGCTTTGCACTGGGCATTTGCTTACTAGAAGCTTTGCAAGGTGTTCTAACTATGGCAAAATCACCAACCGGCTGTTGTACACTCTTAGAACCTATTGCTCTAATGGGGTTAAGCGTAATACAAGTGATATCTATCTATTTTTTATATCTTGTAGACAAATTTCCAAAACAAGCATGAATTTAAAGATTAATTTTAGATGAGTCGTTGTTACCCATGGATTTTTTGTGTCAACGTAAAGGTTATCCATACGCCATGGCTTCCTGCATAAGACTTTGTTGCTGTTGTCCCTTCCCAGGTGGCCTTGATGGAGCAGGTGCAAGCTGTGGTCTGCCTGGGATACCCCACCATGGGTGTCAGCGGCAACAGGGTTGTCAGTATCACCGTTCTTTGCTATTTTCATTTGTAACAACCCTTATGGGATATGAATAAAGATATCTTGAATGAAAAGTTTCGTGTATTTGACATATAGTTATTCAGAACTGATAAGTCCCAATTTAATTGAGGAAGAAGTTCATAGTGAATTTTTAAAAAAAATTGGATATAATTTCGTGTTGATTTTGCTGAAACTAAAAGCCATTATCACCTGATTTAGGTACATTTTTGGGATTAAAAAAAAATACGATCAGCATTTTTTCAGATGATTTTAGGGTCTAGTTTTGGAGCCTTTGGTATTTCAAGCAAACAGGTCACATGATCTTATTTCCATTATAATAGATTTACCGTAAGGTATAGTTGTGGGTAACTGATATTTGGATCATGGATGAAGATGTCTAAGCTCAATGGAATACTAAAGTCATAGTCATCTCCATGTCCTCTCCATTTCAGGAGATAGATGACCCTGTCTATGGCTACAAAACCCCAACTTTATTTGTGGTGGGGCAGTATGCCAGCTCTTGCTCTGTGGATGACTTGGAGGATATCAGGGAGAAGCTGAGAGTCGATTCAGGCATGGTCGTAGTAGGAGGCAGCGATGATCATCTCCGCATGTGCAGATCTAGGAAAAAAAGCTGCGGTGTGACACAATGTGTTGTGGATCGATGCATTATTGTAAGTTCACTCTCAAAGAGATAAACCTAAGATTTCATATTCAGAAAATTTAGTTTGCTACTTTGCCATCAAGCAATGGATTGATGTACATTATAGTGTAAAAAAAATTGAACCAAAAGTTTTGCTTTTATGCTAGATGTGTTATTCATGAGTTGACTTATATCCTCTTTTATTTAAAAAGTATCCCTTTTTTCATCTTTTCAGAGTGGATAGGGTCATTGAATTCATTTTTCACACAGCTACCACTTTGCCTACATTTCTCAGAATTCTTTATTGTTTCTCTATCATCACTCCTCCATTTTCTAATTATAGTTTGGTCTTTCCTGTTATTGAGGCATTATTCCGAAGTGTCAAAGTTACTAAAAATTAAAAAGGCAAAAACAATTCCAACTGCAGTTGTACTCTAGAAGAGATTTTCTGTATTTTAAAAATTTTTTTTTTTTTTTTTCAGGATGAAATGACAAATTTCCTTGGAAATATCTTGCAATTGGAATTAAGCTTCTCAGATTCTATAGATGATGTAGATATTGTGAAAAAGAGTCCTCGGAAACGCAAACAAAAACAAGCTCTTGCTGTGGCTGTAGGATCACAAACTCCTGGAGATCTCATCAAGCAAGTAAGCGAAGTGTCCAAACGTTTATTCTACATTTATGTAATATGGGCTAAAATTTGATCCTTACAGACCAATTAATGTGTAAGAGCACAGCTTTTCCAATATGATGTATATATTTTTTACTCAAGTAGTTCTCAGTTTCCTTTTTAGTTCTTAGCTCACTTTTCAATGTTAATATTGACTGAAGCTTCCAAACAGTCACTTTGAATTTATCAAAAACTGCCAAGTGAAAGTCATTTTTATGATTTTAGAACTTTCCATTTTATTTGGGTTGTGTCAGTGAGAAAACCTTTTACATATGTTATGTTAAAGAACCCTTGGCAGTTGGAAATTCAAAAGAGTTGGACGCAAGGTCACTGTCTGAGCAAAATTCCAAAATTGATTCTTAAAAACGGTTCACCTGTGCTTAGTGTGCTCTTTGCTACAAACAGTGATGTAACCACCAACCAATGCCGATCGTTGATTACGCCATTGTAAGTGCTTAAGAGCATTCTTAAATGGATTATTACATTACATTACATGTACAAACACGCACAAAGGTCCCCGAGATTGCTATTATTATTATTGTTATCAAATTAAAGCTATCTCTAAATTCCAAGTTGTCATCATTGACTTCTTTTTTTTTTTTTATTCTTGGGTAGAAATCTGCTAAAGCGTTGAAGAGCCTGAAGCAAGACCCGATGCTCAGTTCTGTGGGCGCCAGATTAGAGAGCAACAACCTTCTGTCAAGTGTCACGTCGCCGTCTTCTCCTTCAGTGCCAAAACTGGCCAAGATCAGTGAGTGGGCATTACTGTTACTTGCTAGAACATGTTTGTGTTGCCTTTCTGTTTTAGAAATTAGATTTTTTTTCTGGAAGTGTGCAAAGGTTATTTTTTAAATGAATTTTGCTCACTCTGACCATCTCATATTCTATTTCTTTTTGTCCAATTTATGTATAAAATCTCTTACTTTTGTGCTGTGGGATTTTATATTTTGAGAAGCATAATGTGATCTTGGGTATAATTTTATTGTGGAAATGGGTGGAAGGTAGCAGACATCTGATGTTGATTCTGACCAGCTAATGATCTCAGCCAGTCGTATTACAGTTACTATATCACTTTGAGCTTCCTTACTTTGTTGTAAATGGCTTTTTGGCCTTTTGGTTATGAAATATTTTTCTTATGAATTCTTTGGGCTGAATCAATGTGCTTCAATTTTCTTGCTTAACTGAATTTGATGTAAGCCCCACTGCTGAGGAAGTTTATCTGACAATTTAGAGTTGCCAGGGACCATGTGATTTAGTGTGAAGTTCAATGTAATGAAGAGTTTCAATAATTTGAAATGTAAGTTCTTTGTACCCTTTGCTTCTTAGTATCGTGATTTACTTATATATCATTAAAAAACATTTTATTTCACAGGTAAGAAAAGCCCATCAAAGAAACGTTTATCCAAGTCTTCAGATCCTGAAACAAGTGTGAAAAGGCCGCTTATGCATGTGAACTTTAAATCAGGTCCATCCAAGAAGTCACAAGGTCAGTCGTCTCTCAGCAATCGCAATGAGGCTGCCGTGATTGCATCAGCACCAGAACTCTCTAATCTGTTGCAAAACATGAAGAGTGACATTGCCAGATTTTCCTCTGCCCAGACCGCTTCGTCGTCACCTCTCATCTCTTCATTGTCGTCGACTCCCCCCACGTTTATCCCGTCCTCCATTCCCACGACAACAGCTTTCACCTTGTCCAAGTTTTTGCTGTCCTCGGATATTTTTCAGTCAGGGGAAAACTTGTTAGTGGACCCAGCGGACATAACTTTTGAGAGCAAACTGGACAGAAGTGAAAAGAGCAGTGCAATGGCAAGCAGCTCACCTTCAGCTGTCTTAGCAGGAGCCGATATCTTAAAGAAGAGAGAGACTCAGATCCTCATCCATACTAAAGATTCTGCTGTGCCAGTGTCGTTTCCAGTCAAATTTACCATGGCCAACAAGGTGCTCAAGACTAACACTCCGTTGGTGCGGGTGGGCGCCGGCAGCCAGGCTATCCCTACCTTCACCTATGAGAGTAATAAATCTATATTGCAGCCCCAAGCAAAAGCCAATACCCTGCAAGTTTTGCAAAGCACTTCCAATTTTTTATCCACTGACTTACAAACTAGTATCCCATCATCCAAAGTCCCAACCAGCTCAGTGAAGGCGAGCCTTGCTTCCAGTAAATCCCCAATTTCCTCCGTGCTAGACATAGGGAGTGACACTGTGGAAATGAAAGAAACTCCTCCCAGCACAACCGCTCCTGGAACAGTCAGCATTGACTTGGGACAGCTTTCCACCAGCAACAATATTGTTATGAAATTCGGTAACTCATCTAAGATTTCCTTGATGCCTACCTTGAAACCAGTTTCATCCTCCTCGCTGCTGAGCGCAGACAAGAGGGACGTTACGGTAGCAAGTCTTCTAGGAGACTTGAAGAACCCTATTTGCAGCAACCTCCCTGTGACAACCATGGCAAAGTCACAGTCAGCATCCATCCCAATTTACACACCAGGAAAAGCCCCAGAGAAGAACCTGACCATTCTCTCTGGCACTAATCTGTTATCAACGTTGTCATCAAACACTGGTCTCATCACTTTAAAGCTGTCCTCTCCTCCTACTTCAGCAGGACTAAGTCTCCCTACTCCCAAGGCTTCAGAGAAGAACGAAGCCAGTGAAGGTATCATCAAAGGGTCCTCTGGAGGAGTAGCTCCTAAAAATGTAACAGCAATGACCTTTAACCCCACCACCATCACTGGTTTCAGTGGGAAACTTACAAAGCCATTGCTTTCACAATATTTACTTAAGGATCAAAAGGAGGACAAGTCTGACCCAAAATTGACAAGTACTGTACCTGTCATTTTTGCCACCATGACAAAACCAAGTGCAACTTCCACTGTGGCGTCATCATCATCGTCGTCTGGTCAGTTACTTTTTCAACCTTCTTCTATCCCTGGCAAGGTTTCTTCCATTAGAAATGTCTTGGATTGTCCAGAAACACTGGGCAAAGTTTCCTCTCTTCTAGAGTCTAGCCCGGTCACTGTGGATCAACCCAAATCGACTACTGTTTTGGCTACGGACAGCTGCAGTAGCAAAGACTCAACTCCTGACAACTCTGCATTCAAAGCAGGAACCAAATCACAGGCTGCCACCTCCTCCCTCAGTCAAAGCCAGACCAGCACGCCCAGGGCCAGCAAGATGACCATTGCCTCCTACACCCCGACCACCAAACCAGTTTTACCAACAGTCGCATCGACAAGGACCAGAAGAATTAAAACACCCAAACAGTATGACCTGTAGGGTGAATTGTATGCAAATAGACAAAGCTTTGTTCAGGGTATTATATTACTGAGTTGTTGAATTCTACTTTTTCACTTTTGATCTGAATTTCTATTCAGACAAAGAACTTTTAAAACATGTTGACTGTTGTACTTTTTCAAATGTTCTGGCTTGTGATGAAGTATAATCATTTTGTTGTTGTTGTAAATAGTTAGTTAAGGTTGACATACAGTAAAATCTCTTTACACTTCTGCCCACAACTCTATTTTTTTTCTTCTTTTAAATCAACTCTTTGTGAAATCAGTGTGGGAGATGAAATTCTTATCCCCTTTAAATCATCTCTTTGTGAAAATGTCTCTGCTCTTTTAAGTGACTATCATCTTGCTTTCCTCTTTGGCACTCGTAAGTCGTGTTGCCCTAAAACCAACAAGCAAACAAGCGAATAATCCTATCACTATCATCTGATTTTCAACTTGGGCAAAGACTGCTACGACCGTAGTAGCTGGAGGACCTTTATACTATACTGTAGTAGCTGGAGGACCGTTGCACTTTAGATATCCAAAAAGGCATGATGTTGTTTAATGTAGATGATTTATTTTGTTTTGTTTATCATTTCTCATCTTTATTACAAAAATAAATTTTGATTATGGTACCATTTCACTTTTTGATTTTCTTCAAATGAGCTCAGTTCTTTGAAGTTAGTCTACAGATAAAGCTAACAGGTGGGCACTTCTGCCTCTGTTTCTTTTCTTTTATACTGATGTTATACTTTTACTTTTTCCTGTCCAGCTTGTATTGATTGCCTTGTCTGTTTGGGTTTCAGTGGTCATCCTTGGATTCTTTTTGCTAGGAGAGGTGATATTTTTTTGTCATTGTAAATCATCTCTCCGTGGTTTGTTGATCTGTTCTCTCTTCTAATTCTATCATCTTACTTTCCTCTGGGCTCCACTTTGAACCTCGTGTGTCATGCAGTCTAAAAACCACCAACAAATGAATAAAGTTCTTGCTTTTTTATGTGTTAAATAAGGATAAGAGATTTTCTCCCCCCCCCTACTTATTGAAGAGGAATTCAGGTTCAAGGCATGGACCCCATTTTGCTCTCTTGACAGGAGTTGATGAATCTATGTCACCGGAAAATGAACCTTACTATCCAGGTGAAGCTTCAGACCAGGTCTTAGGAAGGAGGGGCTGAGGAATTTTACACCCATTTGTCTAATACTAATAGTAATAGCTTGGGTGTGTTAAGCGAAAGGTAGTGCATTAAACCTTCAATATCTTAGTAGTAGAAGAAATAAAAGAGTTAGTGTTTCTTTCTTGAAGCTAGCAATAGTAGCAATAAAGACACCGCTATCCTGATGGGTCTACTTCTGTTTCTCTTCTTTTAGCTAGAACTGTTATCTTACTTTTTCTAGCACTTGCGGGTGGTTGATGGGTGTACCCGGTATGAGTTGCACTAACAAATAAATATCTCTCAAAACACATATATGTATCCACACCACTGAGAGATGATTTATAATGACAAAAAATATCAACTCTCCAGACAAGAATAAGAAATGGCCATCACTCATAACAGCATAATGGTTCAAGAAGACCCAGGATCTTTAAACCCCCTTTGTGTATAAAAGTACTCAGTGTGAGTTTGTTTAACTTGTGACCCTTCAGTTAAGTACCAAAAGGCATGAAATAAGGGATGACCTCTGAAATGCAAACAAAACAACAAAAAAGGACATCACAGAAAAGGGGAAAAAGTAAGATGATAGCCTCAGTGTAAAAAGATAAGAAACGAAGTAGAAGAGCCCACCAGGGACATCGCCAACTGCCTGCCTTTTATTCTTTCACTCATACATTCTGAAAGAAAGAGAATCCCAAACAAACCCAAGGTCTCATTGGCTGTAGTATATGAAGAAATTCTTTTTCTTTCCACTCTGCCATAGCATGTACTGTATCTTCCCAGCCATAAAATTGCATTAGGGCTGAGATAGAATAGACCCACGCTCCCAAGTCACACCACTTCCTCATTTTATGTGGTTGAACTGTGCCACGGCTGTGATATGAAATCCCAAGCAAGTGAGTTCACAAGTCATCAGCACCTCTCTAGACACAACATGAAAAAACAACACATGAGTCAAACTAGCCCCTTCCTCCTTCTTCAGTTGTTTACAAGTCATCGTTGTGTCATCATTCATTGAAGAACAGGACCAAGTTTAGTGTGGTGGTAAAATATATTCAGTCTGTCTGCATGTAGAAGATGAAGAGAAAATGTGAACTTTCAAACGGTTGTTTGTCGGCTGCATGCTGCTTGCCTTTAAAGGTTTCATAGAGATTTTGTACAAGTACAACTAATGAGGAAGTAGTGATAAGTTGTCACAACTGTGGAATTACTCTGTCTCCGCTCTTATGGAACCAACTTTCAAATAATCTAAGCAAGGGAAGAAGAAATTTTTCTTTAATATTAAAAGATATGAGAGAGGACCACAGGCACACTTAGCTAGTCAGTGTATTTAATTGAGCAAACAGTGGTACAATTATTGCTTGTTGTACAGCTGGTATTTGTGATACACCACAATGAGAAAAAAAACAAAAATCTGAAGGCTTTCAAGCAAACAAAAAGTCACATTTCATGTCGAATTCAAGCCAAAGATTTGCATCACCCAAAACATGCTGACTTAATTGGTGAATCAATGGACACTCAAAAGCTTTTTTTCCCCATTAATTCTTGCTCGTATTACATTAAAACCAATAATCATAATGTGTAATATTTATGTACAAAATTGCAGCTGATGACTATGATATGAATGAAAAAAAATATACAATGACCATAACTATAGGGCAAATTCTGATAGTGATGAATGGAAAGAGCATCTCCTATGTTTCTTGTATGAAATATAAGTATAATAAGGCTAACATATTTTCACTAGAACCCTTCCATAATCAAACTCTATGGGACAAGAGGTAAAAAGACACACAAAGATTCAATGACTGAAAGATAGTAGTGAGTCACCATCTTAGCGACTTTCATTTCACTACCATCTTGTCTGGTGCAACAATAATTTAGTTTGTTTCTTTTTTTTTTTTTTTGTTTAAATAAAACAAAAAACCCAGTGAAAACTACTTTGCACGCTTTGAAAATGGACAACGAAGGTCACAAATTCACTGTAGGTGAATGCTGATATCATGGCTCTAAGCTTCATGACTGAGTAAGGAGAAGTTGAAACTGGGTCAAGAAGACTGGGACAGCTCTAGGTACACTTGCTGATTTCTAAGGGGCATTGAGAAGATGAGGGTCAGGAGACTGAACTGCCACAGGCAGCTGACTTCTTCAAGGCCATGATTTCATTGTTGAAAAGAGAGAATGGCTAATCAATTCGTTATCGTATAAGTAAGGAACAAAAAAGTAGCAAAAGAAGGATGTTGGGAAGAGACAGGGGAATGCAGTTGAAGTTAAAGGGGACACAACTAAAAAATGTTGTCTCACATTCATTAGGACAGGTGAGCAAACTCTGCCCATGCTCAAGCTCAAATGTTTGTTTATTGTTGGTTTTAGAGCCCTGCAACACACAAGGGTTTTTGAGGAGCCCAAAGAAAAATAAGATGATCGGATTAGTTAAAAAAGGGAACAGATTAAACAACAAAGAGATGATTTACACAAAACAATAAAATCTTCTTTCAAACCACATCATACCACAGAGATGGATTTACAAGGACAAAAAATATCATCTTTCCTCACAAAAATAAGCAATGGCCATCACCCAGCATTTTGGTCCAGGAAGACCCACGATCCTTAAAACCCCCTTTGCGGACTAAAGTACTCAGTAAGTTTCACTTGGTGTTATGTCCCAAAAGGCGTGAAATTGGTGATGACCACTTAACCAAAACAAGGCAACAAAAACAGGATGCAAAAGAAGAAGGGGAAAAAGTAAGACGATAGCTCAGCATGAAAGAAAAGAAACAGAAGTAGAAGTGCCCACCAAGGACTCCCATCAACCATCCGCTTATCCAAGATGTGCCAACTCTGCCCATGGCTAAAGCCTCTAGGTGTTTGGAGCTGATCCAGTAAGGAGAAAGCGATGGGAACACTCTTGCATGGATTATCTCTGCTCAAAAGGAGCATGGGGTAAAGATTTTATGAAAGTTTCTGGTGAATTAAAAAAATAAGGAAGGAAATTGGGACTTTGCAAACTACTGGATTAATACGTATTTCACTCTATCATTTTCAAGAATCATGGTCAAAGTGTATTCTTTGGTATCTGATTTTTACTGAGAAAGAAAGCAACTTTTTTAAAGATCAATACAAACAGACAATTTGATTTCGTTTGAAGTTCTATTAAGCAATATGAAGATTGCATACAAAAGATATTCTATTCAAAATGAAAAATAAAAAAAAAATCTTTTTTTTGCAACATTAATCTCATCAAAGGCTTTGTTGGCTGCCAGTATCAGACATGACATCAAGTTCATATTGTGGAAGAAAAGCCCTCTGGACATTGCCAACACATTTTAATCACCAGCCCCCCCCGCTTCTCTAAAAAATCTGAGAAGTCAAACAAAATAAATCAGAAGTGGTTAACAGTCAAGGAACATGGAAATGTTGGAAAAAGAAGCAGTTGCTGCACATCATTGAATGACTTGTCAAAGTGCTCACTCCAAAATATTCAAAAATAAGGTAGGATTGGGGTAAATGTGTCCACAATTTGCCTGATATCCGAAGTTAAACCATTCTCTCTCTCTTCCCTTTTTCATGTTTAATTGAAAGACAAGGTAAATGATAAGTTATATAATCACACAGTCAGAGTATGAAATGCATGAATCAGAACTTGAGAGGTTGTGCTTGGAATGAGGCTGTCTCATTTGCGTAGAGCCTGAAAGAAAAAAGAAAAATAAGGGAAAATTAGGATCGAGTTTAAATTAATGTTACATTTGACAATATCAATATACACACAGAAAAGAAAAAAGAAAACAATCACTAGTACAAATAGAGTGAACAAATTGACAAATAACTGATGAAAAAGAAGTACAATATTCAAAACTGAAGAGTGATTACACATGACTAACCATTATTAAGAAATAAGATTCAACATCATATCCAATAAAAACACCTTCTACCCATGCAATCAGAGTAAGAAGAAACAACTTCTCCTCTTCAACTTTGGTGGACAACGCTTAAGAAAAACACACTTAAAAGAAAAAATTTTGAGGTCCTTTCATTCACTACAGGGGAAGACACCAAAAAAAACTGACAGACATAAAGAACTACTGACTGATATAGAGAAATAAAATGGACTGCACAGAGCTGTTATTTAATAAGTTCTCTTTTGTAAATCATGAAACAAGATATTGGTATTTGACACACTTTAATATAGTCCTCATGTTCCCTGCAGGAAGAGGGAACAAACTGTTCTTTCCCGTGCAGTCCTAAGTTTACATCCTGGCCAGGGAAGAGTTTTGAAGGTTCTTTACCCGGCTTGTCAGAGCTGGACAAGAAACAAAACTCCTGCCTATCAAACAGACTTAAGGACATACAGTAGGCAGAAAAAAAACCCCAAACAAAAGAAACCTACTTAGCTCGAGATTAAAATATTTTCAGTGTGATTTGAATTAAGACGGGCTGAGCAGATTAAGTACTGCAACTTTTGAATTACACATGAAGTGATCTCCCACCTGGGCCATTTTATGTCCATACTCCATGAGAGTAGGCATGAAAGCATTGACGCTTTCATCAATTAGCATCTGGATGTGCTGGACAGCTTGTTCATCATTCAATGACAGCATGAACTTTTCTTGAACCTGGAGGGAAAGAGATGGTAGAGAAATCTACAGAATACAGAGGATTCAATGACAATAACAGGACACGTTGTAGGGGAAGTGACCAGTGAAAAATTAATCATAAAATTTATACATGAGTTATGTATCTTGATTAATTAACATGACAGCAGAATTGGTGTGGGCCTAATCATCTGTCTTTGCTTGTTTTTATTCAAAAGTCTATTGTCTGCTTTAATTTTCACTGAGCCTTTCACTTAAAAAATTGTTTTCAATTGTTTTTTGGTTTAAAATTGTTAGCCTTCCCTCTAGTTCATTTTGATGTTTGTTTGTTTTTGCTTCTTATTTTCTTTCTTTTTTTTTTTTTTTGGGGGGGGGGGGGGGGGAGGAAAATTCAAAACATTTCCCTTTACCAAATTTCTCCAACCATTTGTTTAACAAGCTTCCTTAACCTTCTCCTACGATGTCTCTTCCCTTTCCTCCCCTCCCCATTCACTCTGGTTACAAGTCAGTAAAATAATTATTATATTTATACTCTGAGAAAAAAGACTCCAATGTACGTCTCAAAGGTATCAGTCTAGGCCAGGGGTTCTCAACCAAGTAAAAGTCTAAATAAGGTTTGACTATCAGCACCTGGATTTTCCTTTAAGACTCCCCAGCCAAGGCTTTAGGCTCTCCCTATAAAGGCTATACAAACCCCCTGGGTGTCACAACCCATCTATTGGGTACCTCTGGTCTAGGCCGATATCAAAGAAAATATCATTCCCTTAAGCCTGACCTTTTTAACAGTTTTGTCAGGCTCTAGAGCAATGTCCGGAATACTTGTGTCCACCATGAGGGAAAACAAGTTCATAAACAGGTTGGCTGATCTGAAAAACGAAAAAACAAGTAGGATCTGAGCACTGCAGAGAAAGGCAGTGTTTCAGCAATAAATACGACTCCTTACATTATACAGTGGGACACTGGTATAAAGAGCAGCTTTGCATATTCTAAATGAGTGCTTTGTGTCAGTCATTCTTTATATCGGTCAGGATTTATGTATCGACTCCTTAAAAATCTGTTCTTTATAACCGTCAGTTCTCTCTAAGGGTGTGCTTTGTATGCGTCATTCACTGTATGTGATTTTATAGCATTTAATGGATGATAATCTTGATAGACTGAACAGAAGAAAAAAAAAAACTAAAAAAAAAAAATGTACACATGCCAACAATTTGTATGTTTGTGTGTGTCGTGTGCGCACGCGTGTGTTTGTGTATGTGAGAAAGAGAGAAAGAGAGAGGGAGGGAGAGAAAGAGAGAGAAAGAGAGAGAGGGAGAGAGAGTGGTGAGAGAGAGAGAGAGAGAGAGAGAGAGAGAGAGAGAGAGAGAGAGAGAGAGAGAGAGAGAGAGAGAGAGAG
>JBCIKM010510414.1:0-19614 GCA_039654465.1 Melibe viridis | reverse complement strand
CATCTTACTTTCCTCTGGGCTCCTCTATGACCCTCGTGTGTCATGGGGCCCTAAAACCTCCAATAAACAAACAAACACCACTGTCCTGGGGGGTCTATTTCCGTTTCTCATCTTTTAGCTTAGCTCTCTCTTTCTCTTGTGTTCTCTTTTTCAGACACTCTCACTGCAATTTTGTGCTCTGTTAAATGGTCTTGGTTCTGCCTGTTGTGCTTTTGTCTGTGCATTTGTTTGACCTTATCATCTCTCTGTTAAATGTCTGCGAGGCAAGATCAAAGCCTATCTGCTCTTTTAACTAATCTATCATCTTGCTTTCCTCTTGGGCGCCTCTATGACTATGACACTAGTGTGTCATGGTGGACTAAAACCAACACCAAATAAACCAATAGTGATTTACTAGGCAGCCTGTTAGGCATGCGGCAAGCAGGTTCTTGACTGAAAGGATATTGTATCTAACCTAGATAAAACCTGGCAAGCCACTGAGATACAGTTTGATGTGGTAAATTGCCTCCTCACTAAGGGCCTAATGTCAAGGGCCTTGGGTACAGATTGGTCAGCTGAAGCGGTTCATGTAGATGTTCATGAAATATCCCTTATATAGCGATTCCACACAAGGATGGCTGGTCAGCTATTTTTTTACCATGGGTCCCACCTTCCTTCTCATTATTTTTCCTTTGCCTGCACAGCATTCTAAGAGTGTTTATTGCCCTACAGGTATCGAGAAGTTGATCAGAGACAGTTACAGTTACAGAGAGAAGTAAGCGATTAGATGAAATAAAAATCATTTTCAAGCATCATTGGAAAAAGCAACTGTTTTAGACATATTATTTCTTTCTGCCTGAGACCATCTGAAAGTTATTGTTGGAATAGCATTCAAGGGAAATAATAGAGAACAAAAGCTCAATGTTTCAGCTCAAAGGAGTGACCTCCCTCAACCCTTTCTGTAGTGACTGGGTGTAGTCCACCCGGTGACCACTTTATTGGAAGATTTCGAAGGCGCTATGAAAGTGATCTCAACCAAACTTCATGTAATCCTCAAAATGAACAAAGCTTCCAGGGTGTTAAAGCCATATGTCGTCAATTTTGTGGAAATTGTGTGAAATAAAAAAAACAATTAACACTTGTCTGTGACTAGAAATTAGGTAGTTGTCTGGTATAAAAGCTTCATATCAAGTATGCATGGCTCAAAGCTGATAAAGAAAGTAACTCAAACATAACCCACTTTTTATACTTTTTGATTAAATTTGATTGGGAAGAAAAAAAAAAAGAATACAAAAGATAACTACAAGAAAAATTGGAAATGCACGGTCAAAAATCCATTACGACATAACACCATCTAACAGTGTTAGAGAGCTCAAGGTGTGTTTTTGCAAATGAACTTTTCAGAGTCGTCACAAAGAGACTTTGTCTTTCTGTCCTACTCATCAGAGTACGGCTGGCGTTGCTTTGCTTTTGCTTTTCCTATTTTGAATCTCTGGTCTGTTTATGTGGCTAATGGATGATATAGCTGGGGTAGGAGTCAGAGTTTTCAGGTAATTCTCAATGTTTTGTGTAATCGGAACTTGAAGAGCTGGAATATGGTGCGATAGTTTCATTATACTTGGTAAAGACTGAGTTGACAACTCACAACATCAAATCATGTATGTGATTCTGCGTTGTCTTTGAGAGATTTTGCCGCATGGCAAGAATGAATGAGGCAATGAATTCCACATCAATGTGCAAATACAAAAAAACCAACCCATCCCCCCCAAACAAAAACAAAACAAAAAAAAAAACATAAACAACTCTCAATTTATCTTTCTTCTGACCGTGAAACCATAAGCCATTTGGTCCCTTGGGTCCACTCCACCTTTTATTTTGTTTTAGTGAGTGATGATGACTGACTTTTGTTTAGCCTCGCAAATATTTGGTATGAAATGCATTGCTGGTCTCAAAACTAGCTCATTCTTGTTTTTCTTACGAAAATGAAATCAGGGTGGGGCTTTTTCAATAGTGCCAATAGGGCCATTGCCTAAAACAGCTTTATGGTTCAGGAGAACCAGGCTCTTTAAATTCTCATTGTGTGCTCAAGTAGTATTATTAACATGTGACCCTGTAGTAATGTACCCATGGGCATGGAATAGCGGCTAGCCACTGAAAACTAAACAATCAGGACAAACCATGTGTACTTTCTACTGGCATCAAGCTTGGACCCTGGGAATAATGCAATCCCTTCTTCTTGGGTGCCACGGCCACGACATCTAGGCTTATTGGTCTGCAGGCAGAGTTGCCAGGGGTTCACCAACCTTTTGGTACTCACATCCCCCGACCTAATAGTTTGGATGTACATAATGCAACCCCTTGCTAAGAGTTACTATCAGCAGCTTAATTTTCCTTTTAAGCTGCACAACTCCCATGTTAAGGCTTTGCACCCGCACAATTGGGAACCCTTACTCTATAGGATATAGTTTGTCTTATACATACTTTCTTCTGTTCATACTCTGAACATATAGGTATTAAGAATCAAGTTTTGTTAACCTGCTCTGAAGGATAAAGTTTGCGTCTTTTAGACTCTATTCTACTGAAAATATATTAAGGTTCAAATTTTGCTTAGAGGCACAGTGCTTATCTCTCAACTGCTGCAAAAAAGCTGCATTTTCAAATCCCAAAAATTACCAAATTAATACTTATGCTTCATTTATTTGGAGTTGGAAGGGTGCCACATCACATCATAGAGGCACCTAAGCATATAAGATATAAAAACATAAATTTGTACTAAGAAAGAACAGGTCAAGACTACCACAGATGCCATACAAATCAGCTCGCCTTTGTCACATCATATTAATGAACCTGTTGGCAGTTATAAAACCTGCAAATGCACTTTCATAAAATTTCAGAACCTTCAGATGGATTAAAAAAAAAGATTTCATAACCTGTTTCTCATTGACTCTTCAACAGGGATTCGTCATGATAAATTTACATGGAAAAATCCTTTGTTAGAAGTCAAGTAAAAATTCAAAATATCACAAACAGCAACTCAAGGGACACTCTTAGTTTCTCTTATATATGAATGTTTAATACCAATTTGTTAAAGAAATAAACAAAGCAATAAATATTAATACTCAGACATAGAGTACGGAAAGTACACAAAATATATACACTACAATATTTTCAAACAAAAATCTGACACTTTCGTAATTTTTAAAAATACCTTCCTGATATCTTTTATCAATGTTTGTAATTGAGGCTACATTTTCAATTTTACTGCATTGCGGAATAGAGAATTACTACCTTCAAAGAAACTTTTCTCCTGATTTTAAATACCCCCATCCCCTTTCCCTACTTTTCATCTATTTCTTAGAAATAAAAACAATTTTTTTACAAATCATGTAAGTTTTTCAGAGGTCTGTATCAAGAAAGCCAAACCCAGGAGTTTTAACTCAAGCATCCTGAAAATTACTTGGAATCTTCTCTACTGACAATTATGCAGTTTTCAACCCAAGTAAATACATTCTTCAATCCATAAATAGATGTTTTCTTTCTGAGAAAGTAAAGGTCTTCCAAAGAAACATGAGCAGCTTCATTGTATTTACTGTTCAATCTCCTTACAAAAAAAGATTGTTTTGGAAATTGTCAAAATCTTTATTCAATACAAGGCTGTCTATGTTTGTTTGAAGGCATGGCATGAGTGAATAAAAAATAGAGCTTAACAAACAATAACTAGCAAATTGGTTCTCTCTTCTGTCCGATGAAAAATTCAATTTTTAATAAGAAAAAAAAAAGAGCGGATGTTGAAACTAGGCATTTTCAAAGTCAAAACCTTATAACACTAAAAAGTTCAAGTAAAACCTCCAAAAATGATCAACCACTCAGAGTGTCCATCTATTTTAAATTGGAATAAATGATTTGCTTTATCAATAACCTCACTCCAGAGTATCTTCTTTAAAATTTTATGTCCTCAGTACTACTACCACATATCAACTGAAATTAGAAATGCAATTAAGACCTAAACTTGTATGTTTTTTTTCCAACTATATAGGATTCAAGGAATGTATATGTGAGAAAACACATTGATCAGAGTTACCAAATCATTCATATTGCTCTAATTTTATAAACACAAACAACAGAATACTAATTTAATATACCTTCGGAATACAGCTATAGAGCCCGCAATGATTATCAAATACATTTCAGCTGTGAAATAATATGTAAGTTGTAAGTACTTGACAATGGTCATAAGTTTCTTGATGGAAGATTGGACATGTTTGTTTGTTTATTGGTGGTTTAGTGCACAAAGACACGTCAGGTCATAGAGGTGTCAAAGGTTAAAGTAAGATAATAGAATTAGTCAAAAGAGAGAACAGGTTAGAACCATAAATAGGAGAGAGATTATAAATACTTTTAAAATAAATATAGTCTCTCAAAAAATATTGACACCACAGAGAGATGATTAACAATGACAAAGAATATCACCAGATTAAAAATGACAAAGAATATCACCAGACAGAATAAATAAACAATGTTCACCCCTTGTAACAGCATAATAGTTCAGGACGACCCTGGATCTTTAAACCCACATTGTCTACAAAAAAAGCTTTGTATGTTTTGACCTTGATCCTGCGGTCATATGCTAAAAGGTGTGACAAGGGGGTGAAATGCAGACAAGAATACAAATAAGACAGCACGCAATGGGAATAAAGTACGGGTTGAGAAATGTGTGTATGTTTGTTTAAAATACTGCTAAAGCATTGATAATGACAATATTGTTCATACCCTTCTTGGAAGGTAAGGAACAGAATGGTGAAGGAGGGCATTTTAAAAATTGCACTCTGCTTTTACTCAGGGTTGCTCTTAAAGATAAAAAACCCCCAACTATTCTTACCCTTCATCCCAAATCTTTGAGGTGATTTTTCATGTGCGGATGTGGGTCTGTATGAATATGTGTGTGAGTTTGTATGTGTATTTGGAGGCTTATTGGTTTGTGCCTAAACAGCTGAATTCTAATCCATCTCAGCTGTTTTTATCAAACAAAACTGATAAAATCTGTCCTGCTATATGCATAAATGTTTTATCCTTTTCTTGCAATGTTGCATCAAATCATGACAGAAAGGCTTCAAAAGTGCAATGCAAAATCCCATATTCCTCTAGAGAAAGCCATTCCAATGTGCTTCAGATCAACAGGATAAACTTCAAAACCTCTTGCAGTCAAAAGTCGCCTCTCTGAATAGAGATAAAAAGCAGTTTTACCTGCTGAAGTTCAGAAAACTTGATGAGAGAAGCTTTTTGACCACAGTGCTTATCTCATGCCATTTGGATTTACAACAACTTTCCCTGTCAGAAAATGTCACTCTCTAGGAAAACTGTAGTATTTTAATTTTGTGAAAATTTTTCATTCGCTATGCCACAATATTTCCCTTTGAAAATCTAACTAGCTTGCTGCTGTAGTAATATCTGGTTTCATTTTCCCTCTATTTAACATTTAAAATATGTAGGATATTATTGTATCAGACAAAATAATCATGTTTCGTGCTCTTCCTGAAAAGTAGTGTTTTTGACATGCTACAGATTTCCTAGATGGAGAGAAAAAATATGGCTTCAAGACATATTATCCTCTCCAAACCAGCAATATTTGTGACTAACACTGCTGTGTAAAGTACCTGTAAAATGAATACCTCAAAGAGCTACTGAAATTTGAAGTGAGTCTGCCAATGGCAGTACAGAAAGTAAGTTAATGATATGATGCTGTCTTTTAATGCGTCTCACTTGCTAATGATGTTTTGAATGTTCAGTCAGTTCGGAAAGCAACAATAAAGGCTTTACATATTTGTGTTCCTTTGTTACAATTGTGCATAGCATATTATTCATGTAATAATAAGTATACTATTTTTTATTGATTAAGTGAGTTTTAACAATGAGTATATTTTCAATAACCATTTCTTACAAAATGATCTATTTACAACATGTCTAATTAATGATTGAAGAATAATGATTGAAGCAACATGACGAATAATGATAGAAGCAACATTGGAATGAAATGGGAGGTAGTTTGAGATATTATGGATACTTCAATGATTAGAGTAAAATGCTGCATTATTTTAACAGATATACACTTTTCAATAACAAAAACAGGAGAAGACTTGTTGGTTCTTTTTCCAATGTATCATGGGTCTTGATAACGTTAGCAAGAAATAAAAAGACTGAATGGGCATGTTAGATCACATGTATATCCCATACTGCTGGGTTTGATAAATTTCCTTATCTAATTTTTTGTCATAAAGAGGACAAAATGGAATTAGGACACAATGGGTATACTATTACCATATTGTTTAAAGAAAATGTAGTCCAAAATTTTATTTTTGGGATTTTATACAGAATTGGTGTAACTTTTCTACATTATCTCTTGTTCTTCAAATATCATGCTTATGTTATTTTTCAATCACAAAAAGATTTTTGTATTCTTTTATTTATTTATTTTTTTACCTCATGAAGAACACCCAAGCATAAAAACATTCTTAGGCGCCAAAAATTCAAGACAACATGTAAAGGAAATTTAAACTAACAAGAAAAAAAAAACTAAAACCCTAAGAAAAAGGACATGAATTTGACACCTTTAAATCATGATTACAATATACCAATGTCTGACCTTTGACCTTCCTGGTCTCATTGTGATATGATTATAAAACATTTAAAAACAACAACATAAGATTGATCTAATTAATCAATCACAACATTGTACTGGGGCAGGGATATCTCTGGTTGTATTTCACAGAAGTTGTCTTTTGAACAAATTAGCTTCATGAGAACTAGGAGTAAAAAAACCAGAAAGGAATAGAGAGAAAGAGAGAGAGAGAGAGAGAGAGAGAGAGAGAGAGAGAGAAAGAGTGAGAGAGAGAGAGAAACAGACAGACAGACAGACAGAAAGATAGACAGTCAGACAGACAGACAGATAGAGACGAACAGGGAGAGAGAGAGAGAAAAAAACAGAGACAGACATAAAGAACAAAAAGAAGTGCGATGGAGAATCTTAGACATTTATAAAACATGAGGAAAAAATATTGTAAAGAAGAATATTTTTAGCAATGATTTCATTTAATCAATACACAAATTAATAATGGTGGTGTACAAAAGATGGACATTAACCTTTTCGGAAGTTTTATATCAAAACAAAAATGACTAACAGTAAGGAAATTACAAATCTGAATCAATGTTTGATTCCCTTTCTCTTGTTATAACCCTGATTTAAGATTCACGTCATGTTGAAATTAAGAATCTGACTTGTTTAATCATCACATCAGGATGTAAACAAAATCCTTCAAAACTGACCATTTTCTACAACCCCCCTTGTTCATTTCTTTAACACAAACCAGCATTTCAATTAAATATAAACCAAAATATTTTCTGCAAGGCTAAACTGCCGCAGACACCTGGGTTGTCTCGTCTTCCCATAGCTCTGGATCAAAACTTCCCTCATAAAAATTTAATAATATGAATTCAATTTATTTTCATTTTGTTTGAAATCTGTTTACTTAAAAAAAAAAAAATGAATATGTTCTTTTTCTTTTTTTTATTCAGCCCCTTGCAAAAGCCATTTTAAATGATAAAGTAGACATGCACTTATGTACATTATGAGAAAACAGGACATGGTTCAGAAAATGTTTAAGCATATTTAGCTTAATTTCAATAGAATATTTCCACATTTGACATAGATTTGGCATGTTTTAGTTCATGTAGAATGTGCTTAGCTTATTTACATTAAAGAGGATGACATTCTTCTCTTTGGGTAACTCCTGTTACGCAAGGATTTAATGTAAGTAATGTCCATGTACGATTCAAGAACAATATATACAATAATACAACAAAATAATTAAGAGTGAAAATCAAAGACAGAGTCCAGATCCAACAATGCATTTGTGTATCCTTTAAGATATCCAATCACACACTCATAATTGTTGATCTATTGAACTATTGATATCATTATTGAATAAATCAGTCTTCAAAGAGCTAATAAAAACAATTTTTTTTAAAAACCAAAACAACCAAAGAAAAAGGATGAACTGTTGATTAAATTAGTGATTTGCAGTTCATACTTGAATAAATGCTTTTATTAACATTTTTTTATAAAATTCTTATTTTATTTTTATTTTTTATTTTTGTCAAAGAACAGCTCATGGATTAGGTACTTTTTGTTCTACTTTCCAATTGCAATTTACTTTTGTTCTCTTCTAGAATTATAAAGAGTAGATCTTGTTTTTGAGCAAGAGTTTTCTTGTAATAAACTATATTACACAATTCTACTTTTTTTCAGAATTGAGGACAGAAAGCTAATAAACATATTATGGGACATTCAGGTTAAGAAAAACAAAAAATAAACTGAAATCTTAAAAACAAAAAGATTAAAAAGGAATAATGAAAAGATACATAAAAATTAAATAATTTCAATTCTTTCATTGTTCTCAAAACAGAAGATTCTGCTGGAGAACTGATATGATGAGTTGAATAATTTGATTTCTTTTGTGAATATTCATATAAATATGGGGTCCAAAAAATGGACAAATACTTAATTTATTTGAAATTTTTCACATATATGTATATATTTATATCTTTCACATTACAATACTTTAAAAAAAATAACACAATAGCACCGGCTAAAAAAAAAAAATAGAGGGAATTTCAATCTCATTGACAAAATAAGAACCAGGTCCCCTACCTAGTTTAAAGTCTAATTTTGTATTTGATAGGATAAAATTTATGAGGAAATGTCTCAAAACTAAATAATCCTCCCCTAATGAAATACACTTATGATGATGAGCGCAGTTCACAAGAGTTAGATCCGCTTGGCTGTATGCAGAGTTTGACTTGGTCAGCGTGGAACCAAGTCTCATATCCAGAATATTAGATTGAGTCTACACTGAAGTCTATGGATGACTATCATGTAAGTGCATCTACTATGTGATCTTTTATATTATAACTTCTACAATCTTCAGATAAAATTGGAATAACTTTTAGTTTAGTAACTGTCTGAATTTTTTTTCTAAAAACCAGATGAAAGTACTGGCAAGGGAACGCCCTCCAACTGACATAGCTAGTTATTCATCTGCTTTGTTTCTTATTGCAATCCATTATTATTAAAAGAGTCAATGACATAGAAATAAATATGGACAACTGAATCCTGAATAATATGCAGGTAATAACTTCGAGAGTGCAAACGACTCTTCAGGGAAAAAAAAAACAACTCTCGAAATGAAAGCATTTAATGCAGCATCAATGGAATATTCACTCTTTGACGAATTCAACATTCTTGCGAAAGAATAGGTTCTTTCTATTTCATACATTTCAATGAGTGGAATTAGAAACATTGAAATTACAAGATATAAAATGATACAAGAGTTAAAAAAAATCTACTTAACTTCTTTGTTGTGCCATGTAAAAACAGCACCATGAGCTGCAACTAGAAATAGAAAAACCATGAGTCTTTCAAAAAGATGACCATGGACGAGGCAATATGCATGGACAAGGCAATATACTTCTCCTTCTATTTCACTCATGACTCAACGAAGCAAAGTATTACTGTCAGTGGTAGGAATATCTTTCAAATTTTGCTCAAATAACAGTATTGCAAAGAAATTTTTTTGTCATTTTCAACTACAAAAAGTTCTTCTCCATGCGCAACGTGAACTCATTGTCCATCTCTGATAGGACTTGGTGTTCCACGCTACTTACCAGGGAATGATTTACAATAAAAAAAATCACCCCAATATATATTGCTTTTCAAGGGATTCAAACCCTCAGCAGGCCGAGAGGAAACACAGCACCTTTAAGCTAAAAGGGAGTGGCAACCAACCAGAAAACAACCTGAAAAAATGTTTGCACTTCATGGTTTAGTTGCCCGCAACCATTAGATTGCAAGGTGAGAATCTTACCTCGATTAAATTTTTTTCCCCTAATTTTTTCCCAGAACTTTTCTTTCCAAGTTTCTTTGTAGGAAACAGGTGAAAATGAAATATTGATAATTGTCTTAATATTGCATTACAGGAAGTTTTTGTGATGACAACTTACTTGGAAGAGGGAAGACACAATATATGGTGGAAACTAAGTTTTTATGGATTTATATGAACAAAATTCAGTAACATGATTAAATAATAATTAATATTCAAAGATAGAGTAAGTCATGATATACAAAATCAAGGACACATGATAATTTCAAATTAAATTTCACAAAAATAGAAAAGATTTGTGTTGTGACATGATATACATTTCACGTTTATAGAGTGATGAAAGTGCATACCCTTTTTAGGAATGAGTTTTTTAAAAAAAGGCATTTGAAAAGATGAAACCAAAGAATTCTTATAGAATCCCTCGACTTACTTCCTTTATATAGAATTTAGAAAAGAAACATTGTCTGCTTTAGCCAAAACAAAGCAAAAAGGAAAAACATAAAAAAGAAGGGTAAAAATCCAAAATGTCCTTAAATTTTCCAGCAACTATTATAGAAGTCATGATAGTGAATTTCAATCAAGAGCTTTTCCAGTAGTGTATATAATATATATATATATATATATATATATCATTGTTACAAGCAAACCGAGCAAGTCTGTTTTTGTTTCTTCTACAGGAGACACAAAAAACTGATTTATTTTTCTATAATTGAATTTCTAGATGTAATTTGATAGATTCATACTATAAACTCATGTTTCATGAACAGCGGTAAAATTTATTATCATAATTTTAATAACAAGTATGTTTTAGAATACATAAGTGTTTTGCAGTCAGAATTTTGTCCCACAGATAAGTGGTTTGCTTGCAACACTGACACCATACACACACACAGTGTGTCAGTGTTGCAAGCAAACCACTTAACTTTGGGACAAAATTGTGACTGCAAAACACTTATATATATAATATATATATTATGAAGTACCTGCCAGGAAAATGAAAAATACAAAAAAAAAAGGTTTGTTTGAGCAGAATAAAAATTTAAAGCTCAGAGTTATTTAACAAGCTCTTGAAAAACAGTAAGGCTATTTGTTTACATCTTATCTAATGTGATTCCCTTGAAAAGAAAAAAAAAAGACAAAGCTCAATTAAAGTAGGGGATTTTTTTCAAACAAATTAAATTAATGTAATTCTTTTTTTCATGAGGGGTAAAATAGTATGAATATGTGACATTTAATATTATTTTCGTCATTTCTTTTTAACAGATTTGAAATGAATTGCAAAAAAACATTACTTTGCACAATGTTTGCCCAATGGGATCTATAATCACTGGAAGCTTTTAGGAATACAAACCTAACACATTTATTTATGTATATAAACGTAGCATAATATGCTTGAAGGCAAGCTAATTCATATTTCTTTATATACATTGACAGTAATAAAACAGGTAGGAAACTAAAATTTAAAAAAAAAAAAAAAAAACAGATACAAAATTAAAACTCAATAGAGTATCATCAAGGTAAAATCATTACTCAATTTGGAGGTTTAAAAAAAAAAAAAATTTTCTGTTTGTCTTTTTTGCTGTTTTCCTTTTTTGTCTCATTTTGTTCTGTTTTCTGGATGAATATCCAGCATTTCACAACTGAATTATTTATTTTTTTTCTATTCCTCACTATTTTTTGATAACAGTGGTAAGAGAATTTTTAGAATATCAGTCTAAAAAATTGGCTATAAAAGGTATTTTTATTAGAAATTTGATCAAGATTATACTTTACATTGCAAGACAATATGATCAATTTATTAAAAAAAGGATACTTTTTTCATATCAAATATTTTTCTCATGATTTAAAAAATTAAAACGAAGTACAACCAAACAAAAAATATTGAAATTTGGAGAAAATGACAGTACAAATAAGTGGGCTTTTTTATACAAATTAAAATCTTGTGTTGGAATACATTAAATTTTGCAGTAAGTTGTGCATGTAACTTATCTACAGTATTGCGTCTACGCCTGGCCGAAAACAGATGAAATACAGCTCTGTTTTATTAAATAAACATAAAGCCACAGTACATAACAGGGCTCCAGTGAAATACAAATATGAATTACATCAGCAATTAAAAAACAAAACAAAATTAACATGAAGAAGGCATCTCTTAATATATTAATCATACCTACATCAACATTCTAAGTTTTAAAGAGTCAAAGTGCCAAGGAAGAACTCAATCATCTGGCTGACATATGCAAATAGAGAAATTTAAAATGTATTCAGGGTAAAGTTTTCAGTGAAAACATTTCCTGTGAACATTTTGTAAAGCAAAGTTGAAATAAATTCTTGAACAACTGATTATTGATTAAGTGCAATGCGTACATTGGTAATATTACATAATGCCATAAAACATGTCACTTTAGGTATCTGTATGTTAAAAAAAATATAAATATCAATCATGTGTAAAGAATATGAAAGTTTTGCAAATGTATCCTTATGAACAATATCTAATATTGTAAGAAATGAAGATGTCATAGTCATAGGTTTCAATTCATTGGCAGAGGGTTTTCATCTTCTACGATACAGATGATATGAAAATCAGAATCATGAAAAATCTACGGAGTGTAAATTTTAATATTTTATCTCCTTTAGGTGACATCTAATTCACAAATCCATGTACCATTTTCAGTGATATGCTGATCAATTTAACATATCGTAGAATCACCAACTCAGTCAAACCATTTTAATCATTGAAGAGCCTGTCAATAACTATTTACCTTACAATACATGTTAATATCATGTATAAATACTGTTTGATTGCTATTTCAGTTATGATTAAATATTGTACCACAACAAATAATAGCTAGCTATAACCACAGAGTCGAAAAAAAGGCTGGTTATTGAAGCCTTTTTAACCAAAACCCATTCTCCATTATGAAAAGCTATAATAAAATTAAAAGCTCTTATAATTGTGACTTCGAAAAAGAAAGAGAGAATGGTCTGAATTTGATAAGGGTTTTTCTTGTTGGGTTAAGAAGATGGATAGGTGGGGAGTATATGACCCTTTCTACACATAACAAGTGAGCAAGTTTAACATTATGCCTTCACTTACACACAGATATAAAGCAGCTCTTCAAAAGTGTTAATTTTTACCTTTAACAATGTACCTGCATATCAAACAAAATCAAAGGCTTTCACCAGCAAGAGTACAGTTAAAGCTTAACAGAAGAGTATTCCATTAACTTCATTGTTAGTTCATTACGGTTAATAACAGTTTTCTACAACTGTGCTTGAAAAAACCCCTTCAAAGACTGTGGTTTTCATACAATATGAAACTAGCTGTAAGTCTTGAATGGCTTGTATATTCCATGCTGACCATTGAATTTGAATTCAAGGTTTTCAAACACTTCCCTTTTTTGAGCTGAAGTTTGAAACCTTGCAATGAGCTTTGTAGGGATATACAAGTCTGCAAATGCTTGAATACAAAGATGACTGCAGAACACTTTGTGGCATATATTTTTCATGAAAGATGTAATTGGCATCTTGAAATGTAGATATATATTATGCCCTCAAAATGCCTGAACAAGAGTCACCTCTTCTTGGTCCTATTCAGTGCTACAAGCATCATGTCACTCCAAGATTACTTCGCATCAATTTCAACTGAAAAGAAATGATAAGAAAACCATTCAGATCAAATTTCAAATTGTCTTTCATTAAATTATATAATAGGAAAAAAAAATTGATGAATGAAAAACAGTGTTGAGAACAGAGAGAGCTTTAAGTTTTGTTAACAAGATTTAAAAACCATTATTGTATGCCATGATTTTTGTATACCATGATAAGCACAATTTCTTGTTCAAAGTACAATTTAATTTTTTTTTTTTTTACAACATTTTAGTGTCTGAGTCAAAATTGATATGTTCAATCTGTCTCATTCTCTGCAAATTAAATGATGTGCTGTTTTTAGCTTCACCTAAACAGTTGTGATATTTAAGGAAATGGTGTTGGCACAGTGCTGAGGACTAACAAGCCAATGGAAAATCTTTATTTCAGAAGCCTTCAACAGCAATGCGAGTTTAAGAGTAGGCACAAAACTGCCTTTGAAGCACTGGTAGATATTCAATTACAAAAAAAGGGGAACAGTTGAAGATATATTATAATTTTGAAAGGTGGCAGCAATTAATTAAGAACTTATTCACCTCCATTTTTGCATTCAGCTGTTATCACATCTGCTTCCATATGATTTTTGATGTCCATATCCTTCATGTCAACTTGTTGCAGCTTCAGATAGGCTTCGATGGTGGCCGTTGGGTCTGATCCATTGCTCTCAATGTTTTTGTCAATTGATTCCTGACCATTATCACTGCTTTCGCAGCTGTGATCGCTATTGACCCCTTCGTCTTCGTGCTTTCCACTGCCATTGCTCTGCACAGGGCTTGATGCCTCTGCAAGAGGGCTTTCTTTATCCAGCTCAATGGCTGAGTCATCAAGCTGAATGTCAAGCTTGGGGCTCTCCCAATGGCCTGAAGACAGGGAAGAAGAAGCGCTCTCATTTGTATCTACATGAAGATTTGATGTCTCCTCTGTCAAGCAATGGCCTTGAGTTTATTGGGAATGAAAAGAAGAGAGATTGATGGAATTAAAAAACAAATTAGTAAATAATTTAGAAAAGTTTAATAGAAAATGATGGATGCAGTTTGTCAAATTCATATTAACATCATCTAGGCATAAAAATGACTGAAGAATAAATATCCTCATAAATCTAACGTTTGATCTATTGCCAATTTTCACAATCAATTCAAACAGAAAAGACCAAAGAGTTCCTTCATTCATCATTCAGGTATAATGACTGTGCTCTTTATCTACTACATTTTTAAAAGCGTTGATTAAGTCTGAATTTTTCACTTTGAAACTAAGATTATTCCAAACTCTGACAGTTCTTAAACCAAATTAATTTTGGTGAACTGCTGTAGATGAGCCTGTAATATAGATATTATAGTTGTCAGCTAGTGTGACATTGTGAAAAATAAAAAAAACACGGACAAATTTCAACTTATGAATGAGGTCACCATGTATCCTCCTAAATTTCAAAGATGGTAATTTTAAACACATTAGCTTTAAAGGGAAACCATCGTCAAGAATAATTTTTGTGGCACATTGTATATTCTCTATATTTACGGACTGTTTTTTATGCAAAGGACTCCATACACAATAAGCATACTCCAATAATGGTCTAATTACAGTTTTGTACAGCTTTACAAACATGTCAGTATTCATATTTATAAAAATTCTTTTGACCATGCTAATCAATCTATTTGTCATATTAATACAATCATGAATAGAAAATGGACTAAAATGAACTGGACACCAAAAATAAGTTATATGTTATGTGTTCTTCAATTTATCGTCATCTCAAATAAAGTTCTAATGTCAAGCAAAGGTAAAAAAATCTTAGATATTAAAATTTATCTTCATAAGAAGAAACATAATGAAACAATACTATAATACTACACCAACTTGATATTCAAGTATTATTTTTATCATTCTTTACTTTTAAGATATTTTAAGTTGAAATAGACTTTACTATAAACTGCATTTAGTATATGATTACAACTGAACACTCAGAACAAGCAGGGCTTACTTGTAGTTTTGGTTTCCTCATCAGTGTCAATTTTCGACTCAACAATTTCTTTTGCAAGTGTTCCAACATCCTTCGAGGCCTCTCCTTCATTTTGACACAACTGATCCTCCTCTGACTGTGCTGTGCACACCACTGTGTAAGGCATTGTTAATACAGGCTGCTGTTCATCAGGGCTTTCAAGTTTTAATAAGGTTGACCCTATTTCTGAGCTGTTGAAGTCACTCTTCTCCTTCTCAGCCTCTTTCTTTTCTTTCTTTTCTTCATTAGAAAAAACTTCTCCCATCTCAGTTTGCTCCATCTTCATTCCTTTTACTTCTTCTAAAGAATAACTTGATATTCTAGAGACAGAATCATGTGACCCAGAGCTGGAGGGCCGTAGAATAATGGATGCTTTTGACACCACTGTTGGCGATGCTAATGGAGAGTCAAGATTGTCAGAGGGATCAGAACTTTTCTCTTCATCCTCCTTATCTTGGTTCTCAGGATCAGCCTCCTCCAGATCGGATGTCAATTTGCTCTTAATGTCTTCGTGATTGATCTCAGATAAAATTTCATTCAGGAGAGATTCTTTGTCATCATTTTTCAAAGTTGATGCAAAATTCTCTAAAAGACTGCCTGGTCTTTCCATCACACTTTCTGACATCTTTGATTCTTCCTCTGTTTCGGACACCTCCTCTGTATGGGTGTTTCCTGAAATAGCCAGGGTCTCAGGTGAGTTTGCAGTCGTTTCCTTGGTTGTAGGATCACTCTCTGTTACAGGGTCTTTGTTCATTTCAACCGCATTTTCTACTGCAGGAGCGCTGAGTGATAGCATCATTTCCTCCCTTACTGGGGAAGTTTCTAGAATTGAAGCAGCACCATTATTGACTTGTATATTTTCTAATTCAGAGGGAGCTTCCTCTTTGATTAGACTACTGTTTATTTCTGGAGCACTCGCTATCAAAGGTGTGCTTTCTATAACAATACTCTCCGTTACAGAGATGTCTTCCACCACCGGATCATCATTGTTGCAGATGGGAGCACTGTCTGTGGTGTCTATTGTTTCGGAGGGACTTTCTGACTGAATGACACTTTCTACTTTTGGAACACTTTCTGTGATAACAGAATTCTCTGATGGAGAGTCTGTATTGGAGCCTGGAATGTCTACTGTCTCCAGAAAAGAGTCTGTTTTAACACCAATGTCCATGGCCACAGCACCTTCAGTAACTGATGTGCTTTCAAGGGACTCAACTCCATTTTTGATAGGCTGTAGCCTGTCGACTTCTTCTGAGGTATTTTTGAGCTCATCCAGGTTAGAATTTGCTGATAAATCATTGGCCAAACTCTCAGCTTCTTTGGACAAAGATTCATTATACAATGGATCAGAAACAACATTGACCGGAGAGGAGTCCGTCCTCTCCAAATCTAAACGAGGAGATGTGTTCTGGGGAGATGTGTATTTCATGGGGTTATGTGCCCCTGTGGTGACTGGTGAATACTGTTCTACAGGTTTTCTCGGCCGCAGTTTTCGAGGAGGAGGAGTCACGTCGTCTGTCTCTACAACTTTTGGCTGTGTAAGTGAAACACGCTTATCATCTGCTCCACTCTCTGACGCACTGCTGCTTTTCTTTCGTAATATAGCTGTCCTTAGTCTGGGGCCAAGGGAAATCTTCTTGAGAACACCACTCCTCTCCCCATCAGAGGGGGAGGGGGGCATGATGGGTTCATCTGGAATGTCATTGGATACTGGACTAGCGGGGCCAGAGTCAGGACTAGTGCTGTCTGAAGGGGAGGGGGCGGGGCTTATACTTTCATCCAGCTCATTTGTTGCAGCTTGGTCTGAAAGAAGAGGTTGCACACTGACGTCAATTGACAGTGATTCGCTATTGGCAGGTGTTGCTGCAGTATTTGAGGACGAACTTTCCTCAGTAGTAGTTAAAGCTGTCACAGCTGTTTCCAACTCCACAGGTAATGAAAGGGACTCGACGTTTGTCTCTGCATTTGGCACTGATGTTGCCCCACCCACTGCCCCACCTTCCCCACCACTGGCATTTGCTGCTGCAGGCGTCTGTTCAGGCAAAGCAACTTCAGATGAAGACTTGTGTTTGTCTTTCTTAAACCAGTCACTCAACCGCTTTGAAAGAGATGTTCTTTTTTCACTTTTCTCCCTCATCCTGACTTTCTCGAGAGCTTTTTGTTCAGCTTTCTTTTTCTTCTCCTCTTTCAACCGTTCCCTTTCTTTGGCTTTCTGTTCCTCTCTTTGTTTTTTAGATTTTTCTTTTTCTTGTTTCTCTTTTTCCTTTTGTTCTCTGGCTAGTTTGGCTTTCATTGCCTTTTCTGTTTCCTCATCCACTTCATTTCCTCCAACAACTCCTTCTTTGCTCTCTTGGGAATCTTCCTTTTTAACCACATCTCTGACTACTGCAAGTGCTCCTTCTTTTGCAGAGTCTATCATGTCAATATTTTCATGATTACTTGTATTTTCATTGCTGTCAACGTCTTTGTTATTTGTATTTCCATCATTGAGCTCGATGTTAGAATCAACATTGATGTCAAAATCAGGGCTACTGTCTAGGATTGGAAGCATTTTGACTTTGTCTACTTTTTCCTGCACAAAGAGTTCTTCTACCACTTCCTGTAAATTTCCCTCAGTTTTATCATCTAATTTTTTTTCAAGGAGCACAGGATCACTTAGCTTAACTGAATGTTCAATTGGTTCAAGGGAACCAGCTATGCTTAGAGGATCTTGAACCTCTGGTGAGGATTCTGTTTGTGCCACAACTGTAGGTTCTAAATTCTCATTCTCTTCTGGTTTGCCCTCTTCAAACTTTTCACTTTCCTTCTCCTCAATGTCATCTCCCATGAACAATGTTGGAGACGTTTCCTTGACAGGGGCTTTTGTTGGGACGATCATGTCCTCTTCAATTTCCTTTGGAGAGTCATCAGTTAATGATGGAGCTGATTCAACATTGCTGACAGAAGTTTGGGCTTCCAGCATCTCTTCCACAGGTTCAGGAGATGGACTTTCAACTGTGATAGTTACATTGGCTTCTTGTTCAGAATCTTTACTCTCATTCATGATCGAATCATTGATTCCTGCAGCTCCTTGCTCTGCCATAAACCTGTCACGAGCAATGTTTACTGACTGATTCACTATAGAGGAAGCTAATTCATCGATATTAACAGATTTATCAGCTTCTGAATGTTCATTGTTGACGGGTGAACACACTTCCACGGTGGTTTTGTGCTCTTCTTTCTCTGCCTCATCTGTTTTGATGGGCACTTCTTTGTCTTTGTCTTGTGACACAGGCACATCCGGTGCTTTGGTTGTTTTGGTGGAGGCAAGAGGTTTCTTAGACTTGTCTTTCTTGGAATTTTTCTTCTCCTTCTTCTTTTTCTTGCTCCCTGGTTTTTTGTCTGAGGGTGTTCGTTTGATCTTCTTCTCTCTAGGTTTGGGTACAGGGTTTGATGAGGTCGGTTCAGCCTTAGCATGTCCATGCTCCTCTGGTTAGAAAGAAAAAAAAAGAACAAAAAGATTACTTTTCTTTCGTAAAAAAAACTTTTTTCATAATCAATTTCAATGCAAGAAAATTGAGCACTGCTGATATGCCCACAGTAAGTGCTTTCAGAAAAATTGTCGGCATTAAGCTGATGAAGTGTCTCATTGAGTTGCTTGCACCAGTAACAACTGAAAATGTAACTGAAGGCAAATGCTCTTTAGCAGTACCTAAGAGGAGTAACTGGAAGAGATACTTTTTCAGCTTGGTTCAAGCTCTCATTGTATGTGCACTTTATTTGTTTACAGACACGTGATACAGCCAATTCTTCAATGTATTCTTCTTTGCAGTTAATTAAACTGACTCAGTAAGACCTAGTAACACTCCTTATGTGTATGTGTATGTGTATGAATGTGCGTGTGTATGTATGTGAAAGTGTTTAAGTTTATATGTGTGAGTGTGTGCTTGTATGTGTGTGCGTGTGTATGTATGTGAGTGTTTAAGTTTAGATGTGTGTGTGTGTGTGTGTGCATGCATGTGTGTGTGTGTGTGTGTGTGTGTGTGTGTGTGTGTGTGTGTGTGTGTGTGTGTGTGTGTGTGT
>JBCIKM010510303.1:0-19618 GCA_039654465.1 Melibe viridis | reverse complement strand
GTGATACATTGAACAACGAAAGAGTTATTGTTGTTTAAAATCAGCGAAATTTGTCAAAAATTGCCGGAGAAAATCCATGGTGCTCAAAGCAGCTCCGCCGGTGGTCTGATGACTCATCGAGCTGTCAGATCATTACCCCCGACGACCGGGGTTGCCGTCAGAAACTAAAAGTTCACTAGTTCGTCGCCGTGAATAATAATAATAATAAGAAGAAGAATAATAATAATAATGATAATAATAATAATAATAATAATAATGTGTACTTTATATTGCACCGAAATCCATTACAAATGTTAAACAGCACATTACAAGAATCAAATCATTCACACAGCATAAAGTCTAATGATATTTTGTCTACTTTTTGTTCCAATTTTTTTCTGTAATATTTAACATGAATTAAACCTTTTCTAGGTGTCTCACCTTGTCTGACTTCTTTGTTTGATCTCAGGCTGGCTTTAGAGTCTGTGTTCATTGATCCAGTGGTGGATCAATGCATGCTGTTTTGTCTATAACATAACAAAAATATTGATTAAAGGTAAATCTTGCATTCATTCAAAGTCAATATCTTTTTATAGATAGTTTCTTAGTCTTTTAAAACAATGATCACACAATATGTCAAAACGCAACCTTGCTGCAAGTAATATTTGCTATTAATCAATTGCATTTCAGACTGCAGGCTTCACAAGTCATGGGCAAATCAACTGCCAGTGGTATTTTGAGAAGCCTGCTTCTCGTGCTAATGACAGCTTCCCTTTATATGAAGGCACCATAGTGGAGCATGAAATCCACAGTAACACAATGCACACAAAGACGGATTGGGAGCCTATCATACAGGTAAACAAGAAAATGTGAAGCTCCATAATTTTTCTTTTCTTTGCATGCATTGTGGGTTCTCCTACTGACAGTTAAGGTCCTCGCCTCTCAACCTAAAGATCCAGGGGTTTTATTCTCAAGAGCAGATGAAAATTTTGAGTTATTTTCTGGCTGGTTGTCACTCCCTGTGTTCACTTCTCAATCCAAAGGCCATGGGAATGATTTCTTTTTTCTGGTTAGAAGCCACTTCCAGATTCTGTTGGATTGAGCATCAAGTCCTATCAGAGATGGATGAGCTACCAGTGACAATACAATGCAGCTGAGTCAGTCAAATGGAAGTAGAAAAACTCATCAAAATTTGCTTTCCTGTGTACTTCAGCCTCATGGTAGTATTTCGTCTTCTTGTTATGAAATGTCTCTTTCTGTTATAAAAGTCTAATGAAACAACATTGCCAGGTTTTTGTCTGTACATTCTCAGTAATCAACCATTATAATTTAACCAATCTCTCACATTGATATCACAATTTTGAAGTTGAGCCAGGTCACAGGAAAACTGGGGCATTGCAAGTAAAAGATCCATGATACAAAGTTAGTTCTCTCACAAAGCTCATTGATCTCTGCTGCTGCTCACTTTTGAGAAAGACAAAGAGAAAAGTTTTTTTTTAATGAATTTATAAATACAGTGGAATCCGGATAAAGTCACCTCGCTTCAAGTCAACTCATGGCAGCAGTTCCGTTTTGGGGTTTGTTTGGTTTTTCTTTATCTTTGTACATTTAGTTTCTGATGAAGTCAACAACCTGGGCGTGAAACTTGCTTGATGTTAACACTCTGGAACAGAATGGGGTGGTAAAATCCTTGCAAACGGGTAATAAAATTAAAAGAAAGAGAATGTTTCACTCATCTCTCTTCCTTTTCAAACACATGATGTAATACACAACGAAACTGGGCTATTGGTCACTTGACCCTGCTACAACGATGCGTCTAAGCTGGGGGGAGGGGGGGGAGTGGAGGGTGGAACAGAGGTACCTGGCGCAAGCACATTCCACCCTTCCATCAACAACACAATGCGCCAGATATTGCCTCTCAAGTCACATTAGTGCAAAGTGCCAATCCGACCCAACAACCATGCGTCTACTTCGGCCTTGTCTACCTCAGCATGGCACATGTACTATAATATTAGCCTAGAATAAGCGTTACAGCAGGTTACTACCATGGTGACTGCTCACATCCTCTCCGATGTATTGGCTCAGTGAGACAATTTGCGTGCCTTTTCTCATTGCGCTGTTGGTTTAGTTATAGGGTTCGTTCACTCTTTTGTTAAAACAAACAAACAGCGTTCACCCTCTTGTTAAAACAAACAAGTAAGCAAAACAAAACAAATGAAAAAATTCACTCTTACCCGAATTTCACTCTGAGCGGGGAAATAACAATCCACATTTAACACAAAACACGTGCTCATGAAAATACAACAAAAAAACACCCTTAAAAGCAACAAGGGGCATAATGCACTGTGATCCTGCTACATATTTTTGATTCAAGGGTTTACATCCTTGAAAATTGATATAGTCAACCTTGCTTGAATTCAACACTTTTTCTTGGTTCTGAGGTGTTGACTTTATCCGGATTCCACTGTAGTTGTGAATTGCTTCATTTTAAAGTGGTTTTTTTTTTGGTTTTTTTTTCCACTGGCCCCACTTTTCCCCAAAATCAAATTACCAAAGGAAAAGGGAAATAACGGCTGGGAACTTGCTTGCATCCTGGAAACCCCTGACGTGAGGTATTCAATTGGTTTCACCAACAAGGTTCACATCAAGACATTGCTTTTTTTCCAAAGAAAAATTATAACATGCAGCCCTGAACCCCCTCCTATAGCAGCAGGAGTTCCTGCTCCAATGCCCTATGTTAATCCACCACCATACCCTGCAGATGGTTCACAGGTAAGAGAGGGAAATCTTCTCCATTGATCTCTGATACTGTTGCTATACTGATAAACATATCATTTAATTTGAAAGGAAGTAAGGAAGTCATTTTCACACTTAATAAAATGAATATTCAAAATGCGTACCCCTCAGGTGTTCCTTAACCCCCTTCCCTGCGCCCCCTCCACCCCTGCATTGAAAATTGATCAAAGGCTACCAACACCATCATCTTCATGCCCCTCCCCTTTCTATTAGATACACTTAAGTTTTTTTAACTGCTACTTTACTTAATGTCAAGTACACACAAGCTCTTTTCTTCATGTTTTGTGTCTCATTCCCCCCACACACACACACTGGTTTTCACAGGAAGTAAATGACGTACAGTATTTTTTCTTTATTTTCTTTTGATTCTTTATAATTTGAGTCAATTTCAATTGCTGTGCCTGCTGTACTATTTTTTTCTCATTTGAAGAAGTCTATGACTTAGTTTTACTTTCTCACGTACATTGGTATCAAAATCATAGTGAACCCTTTTTTTTTTGTTTGGTTTTGTTTTGATTTTACAGAATGCTTGGAAACCCAGCGAGGATCTCAAACAATAAGACAACCAAACTTTTGATGAATTTCAAATCCTGACATTAGAGAATACAGCCCACAACCTTAGATGGGGGATGGATGGTTCGGCAACTAGAAGCCTCTCTGAGTCAATATGCCTGGTTATATAAGGTGGAGCACAAAGGCCAATGAAATTGCACTGAATTGGAAATTTATAATTCTGTAACTGCATGTTCTCTCCAACTTAAGTTTATAACCATTTGTGCACAGTACTGTAAAATTTGAAAGACAGAGGTGGCCCCTAATACATTTGCATCTGTTGTTTTTCTAAATTAGGTGTTTTGGGTTCGTATTAAAGCCCCAGAACTCTATAAATTTCAATCAAATCAATGGAAATGGAAATAATGATCAGTAGAAACATCTTCATTTTTACAATTCTGAAGGAAACCTTTCAGATTGTTGAATTCAGAATTTCAATTGAATACTGCAAAGAGTTTTCATACAGTAATTTCATGTACATTTCCATGAAAATCAACTAAAGCAGATATATATAATAATTCATTACATGATAAAGTGAGATAAATTTCTTATGTCAAATTCGGCTTGAGCGTAATTTTCACTGTATGTGAAGAACACTACTGAAGAAAAACCAATACAATTGTTTTCACATAAACGGCTTTTGCAAACGTATTTGCACTTTTTTTCCTCTGCAATTTTACGTGAAGTGCAAATATTGTTGTATTTTAATCATGATTAATTTCTGTTGGGCAGGGTTCCTGGGTTACAGAGTTATGAATCTTCAAAATGTACTAAGCAACAAAATAAATGCATTACTTTTCAAACGCGTGCATAGCAATATTGTTGAACAAAATGTACAACAAAAGATCTATGGATAAAGCTTATCTTGTCCAGAGTCAATTGATATGTCAGATGTTACACTTTTATCAAATTTCAAAATCTAAGATTGCAAAAATGATTACAATTTGACAAATTCAGTGTAAAATGGACTGTACTTTGGATGTACCATAATCATGTCACAAATTGAATGTTATGTTACATCAAAGGTTTCAGAGGGTAAAAGATATGCATTTCATTTTTACATTTGTTTTTCTCCTAAAGCCATCTTATAATTGCAAGTTTAGCCTTCCACAATTGAAGAAACCAGGCAATTGGTCAGCATGTAATGGCAGACTGATCAACTCTCTAGATAGTGACTGTTTTGCTTGTAACCAGGCCACACTCGTTGGCTCATTCAGTTGGTTAACAAAAATGCTCAACCCTGCTTTGTAGGCATTTGTAGAGGTTTCTTGGAAAAAAATCAGCCTTTTGAAGTTCTTTCATGGCAAGCATGATGAACTGATTCCTCGCCAGGAACTGATTTCTCACCTGTGGAGCATATCTGGGATTTCATGGGGCGGTGAATTGGTGATGCTGAGAATCTTGACTGACAGATTTGTCCAATATTTGATTGAAGACTGGGTTATCATCCCTTCATTCAACCATAATACAGTTCGTGAGAAGTAGGATCAGGCTATGCTATTTGTGTTAGAGAAAAGGCGTACTCGCAACTAGAAACCCTTCCCTGCAATTTCTGTTCAAAGCTTGTAGCATTTGAAATCAACAACCCTTTTAAAGAAGCATGCTAGAAGTCTAGTAACTGAGCAAATTCTGGCATGTTTCATATCGATAGAATCAGAATGATCTACATTTTTGTTATTATCCGTAATTCAACGCTCACAATTAAAAAAGTGATGCATTTATTTTGTTGCTTAGTATACAAATGTCCATATTTTAGAATTTGGCTTTTTTTTTTTTAACCAGACTCAATATAATATCCCTGGTTATGTTTATGGTCAATCTACCTGTATTTTCTTTCAAATGTTATTCCCAGTGGCCATATTGCATCATAATATGCAAAACTTATCCTTCTCCATCTTATTCTTTTAAAACCATTTTATCTTCTGTCGCAAAATTTATCTATTTTTTTCACAAGACAATCTACAATTACTCTTTACTATTAATATATTATTGAAGTTCATTAAAAAGTAAAAGTAATGATTATATTCATTCAATGTGCTCAGAATTTGAAATAACTGTATCTCTTTTTTCACTCATGTTTATAGAAATAAGAGCATTTAAATGTCATTTTGAACCATTTTCTTTAAAATTCTGTTGCATTGTACAAAGTGGTTGGATGCTTCATAAGTATAATGAATTTCTTTTGAAGTGATTGGTAAGTCTTCAAAGCTTGACTTTTTTTTAGGTTGCCACTCTATATGCATTAGAGATTAAATTGTATGTGGTTACTATTTTTCTAAAGACATGTCTCTGAAATATCTGAATATGATAAAAACAATTTGAGTCTTTATTTGTTGACTTTTATGGGACTCCGATTTATACCTTAAAAGTTTATGGGCCCATGTGATCCCATGAGAATTAACCTCTCATAGGTTTATCAAGAAAGTAGTAAAGTTAGGCCAAAGAAAGTGAAAAGTTTTCTTTGTATTTTCTCGGTGTTACATTATTTGGTATTACAGTGGAACATCATGTTTAACGACAACAGGAATAACAAGAACTCGGGATGAAAATCTGAAATTACGAGAAATCAAAATGCGAACCTCGGAAACAGTGAGAGATTTTTGCCGGTGACATATACTCATTCAATGGAATTCTATCATCGTTCTATCCTTGACAAAACTGGATAAAGAAAGAGCTTCCATCACTGAGTGTTGACGTGATTCAAGAAGGCAATGTAACAGTAATGCAGCACTAGAGGAAAGCAAGGAAGGATAGAGACTCGACACTGTACACGCTGGCACTTGTGGATGGTGGTGGGGGGCAAGCCCACTTGACATCCACTGTGTAAAATGCCCCAGGGTGTCTCTCTTTGTGTGTGTGTGTGTGTGTCTGTACATGTGCCCTGTCTCAATGAATAGACATTCATGGGAATTACTTGGCCTCTGTAGGAATCGTTTAATGCCCTTTACACATCTTTAGGTCCCACACATCGCCGAGAGTGAGAAAATTTGCGATATGCCTACAGAGAGAAAGCACGTTACTAAAGATGTAACAGGCAAGAAAACAGGTAGTCAAGGAAAATAGCAGGCAAGGTAACAAGTCACTAAGGACTAGGCTTGAGTATACCGCAGGGATAATATTTTGGTGCTTAGATACTACCACCCTATTCTGTCCCCGAGTGTTGACTTCAAGCGAGTTTCACGCCGGGTCGTTGACTTCATCAGAAACTAAAATACTAATATTAATATACCTAAAGAAGGAAAGAAATGTGACCTCTGCCATATGTTGACTTCAAGCAAGAGTTGACGTGAAGCGAGGTAACTTTATCTGGATTCCACTGTACTATCAAATGTTTATTCTTCAATAATGTCTACTACCATTGTGGGAACATTGTCGTGGTGGTAGATGGTCTTGCTTCCTTGCTAGCTTATTGATGGCTGGGTATGTTTTTATTTTTGTTTTGTTTTTGTTTTTTTGTGGTGTTTTTTTCCTGATCAATTTCATAAATTCATTTCTTTTCTATTTCTCTCTCCTTCTATCTATTGTTGGAACTATTCGATCCGTTTGAAATATAATCATCGATTTTTTTTCCTTAAATACATTAGTATTCGGGAATAATGAGACCTCAGGGAAAAACGAGATAATTGATCTGGAACAGAAGCTCTTGTTATAACCGAGTTGTACTGTGGCTTTTGTTTTGTTATCCTTTCATGCCGCCTTAGTCATGTCAGGACCCAGCTCCAGGAAGCTGGAAAAACTCTGGATCACAAGAAATGAAGACAGGCAGATAATCAGTCTACCAAGCCTAATCTTGCATGGCATAATGAGCAATACAATAGTTGCTGTTGCCTTTGGTGGTAATCTGCTCATTGAGGGAGAACAATTAGCCGATTTACTGCAGGCCGATGTGCTGCAGAATGAGTGGCCCAAATTGATTGAAGGATGATGTCTTGAGAAAAAAAAAAGAAGCCAGTAAGGATCATTTTGACATTTAGAAGAGGTGCTTTAACTTTCCATACTGCTTGGAATGCCCACAAGAGTTTTCACTGTTTATTAGGTTCAAGGAGCATTTGTTTGAAGGCTCCAAAAAAAAATTAAAAAATTTTTAAATGTCAGGAGAAATGAAGACAACAGTTGATGCATTTCTTCTATATTTTATTGTATGAAATATCCCAGACCCACGACATTAATAAAGGGTTGAAATTCAATATCAAATTTATGTTATAGCAAAATGTTCATTTATCAAAAAGGGGCTGACAAAATATATAATACAACAAATGTTAGCTATCACTATCATGTGCTAAATCATTGACAATAATTAATGATTACAAAAGCAACAACAACAACCCCTCAAGCTCAAATGAGCACCTCAGTAATAGTTTAAAGGGCAACAAGATACCTCCGTCTTGATGTCCTCACTCCTCTGTGTGAAAAGCAGCATTGAAAACAACATGCAGTACTTCTACATTTTTTTCCATTTGTTTTTATTTGTGTGGTCAGTTGTTTATGTTTTTTGTTTTATTTTGGGGGTTGTTTTTTCGTTTTCTTTTTGTTTTTTGGGATTTGTTTGTTTGGGAGTTTTTGGGAGGGAGGGTGGGTTTTTGGGTTTGTCTTTTTTGTTGTATTTGTTTTGTTGAGGTTTTTTTATTTGTTTGTTTGGTTTGGTTTGGTTTATTTTGTGGGGGTTTTTGTTTTTTTGGGGGGTGGGGGGGGGCAAGGGGGTGATACGTGTGTGTGTAGGGGGAATCTTTCTTTTTAAGTTAAAGGCACCTCATTGACATTAAGATCTTTTCCAGATTTAAAGGATACACTGAGAGTTTCTTAGAAGTTGTTAATGGGGGATGTTTTTATATTGATTCAATCAAGACCACAAATTAAGTACATAAGAGTTGTTTATATCAAGAGCAATATAGCCGTACTAAAAGACATGGAACAAAATCTGGGATACATCGATCAATAACATAAACAACATTTTATGCTTCAATTGTTGATATAAATGAAAAGTTATTTTGAAACTATGATGTAACAATTCAAGGGCTTGATTTGCTTTAGTGTTTAAATCCCTTGTGTCAATTTACATTGACTTTGAATAAAGCATTCTTAAATCAGTATATCTTATCTTATCTATTTAAAGGCCATATACAGGATGTGTATCCTTTTAATGCCTTATAATCCTAATACATTTTGTACATTTTCATAATGCAGTAATCATAAGTTTAAAATGAATAAGGTTTTATCTGTTTCATTCAATGCAACATTCATCAGTCATGATCATATTTTATAGATTTTAACTCTCGATTCACTAACAATTTAAAGCGATCAATAGAATCAGCATTCAGGGATATGAATTTTAATTTGTATAATAACATCCCATCCAGGAAAAAAGGATCTGTATAATGTAAGAGACAATAATCATTTCAACAAGAGCATAATATTACATTTATAACACTATGGTGATTTTAATCTCTTTTGTCGTTTTTGTTTGACTGACTGTTAATGTCTTTAATTGAATTTCGGATGCTGCTTTATTTTTTATCAGATTTGATTTAGTGTTTAGCAGCCTTAACATCATGTTTTGCAGCTTTCATTTCACGTTTTGCAGCTTTCATATCTTGTTTGAATTTCTTCTTCTGTGTCTTCATCATGATTTTAGACATCCATCTATACATATTTGGTGAGATGTACAAGTCCTCATCTGATTCTTGTTCCTGCTGTACCTCTCTCTCGTCATGCAAAGTTTGTCCATCCCATGTTCTCAGAGCTTCTTTTGCCCAGAAACGGAAAGCTGGGTTCATCTGTGGAAGAGAATTGAAATATATTTCACTGCAACAGAAATTCTCTAAGATGGGAAGTTTCATTGTATACAGAATTAATTTGTTCCTGTGTTTGGGGATTCGTGATTCGTAAAATGCACTGCTGCATCGTTTGTCTTTGAAAATTGTCTTGTTTTATTTTCAACAGTTTTATGTATAAATATTCATCTACAGCAAGATCAGCATTTTGACCATTTTGTCATTATCTATAATATTGATTACATTTCAACAAAAGTTGACATTTTACCATTACTATTGATAAATGAAATTTTAGAATCTTTAAGCGACACCAACACCAGGGAAATAATTGAAGAGGCTATATCATTTTTTTTTTTTTTGAAAACAGATAAAAAACAAAGAGAGAGAGAGAGAGTGTGTTCACCAGTAGTCTAGCTACATTTGAAGTTGCTACCTGCCAATCGCTGGCTAAACAACAAAAACTGAAGGTGCATTTATTGTTAGGACGTCACAGAATCATTAGTTTAATAATTCGTTCTTATCAGTACATAGGAATCAATCTGTGAATGTTGATGACATTGACAAATTAATGGCAGCTTGCTTTTATAATTATTTCCTTGCAACTCGTCCTTGGTTCTTTCCTGATTTGAATCCAATCCAAGCAGAATACATGTATATTGCTTGCATAAAGTGATTTTTCAAAGTCAGCAATATCTTAGTCTCCACCTATCTCAAATTTGTTGATCTTTGACTTTGACAAAAAGTGTGCCACTGACCTTGCCTACATTTGATGTGTCGTCATCCCTTTCCTGCTCAAAATCCATCATAACATCTGTCATCTCTGTTTTTTTAGATTTGCGTCCACTGCTGCACTGATTGCCATTAGCCTCTTCAAAGCATACTTTTTGGGGCTTTTCTTTGGAGCCATCATCAGAATCCAGGCTCAAATGAGTAAAGGATGCTTCTGGTTCCCCTGATTTTAGAAAGAGGAAAATAAGAAAAGATTGAATATTAAAATGTTGTGGGTTTTTTTCAAATAAGATTTATGTACAGTAGTTTATTTGAATGTTCATGGTAATTGTGTGGCTCTCCAGGAAAATCCATCCAAAGTCCCAAGCTCTGAGACAGAGGAATGGACATGGAAAGATTGCATCCTTTTTGTTGTCTGTTTAAAACTTACATTGCTCAGGCTGGCAGCCAGATAGCCTATAATATAAGTTAAGAAACCACAGGAATCTTTTAAAAAGCTTTTGGAAGAAAAAAAATTGACTAGTTTTCTGAGGTATTGCAAAAAGCCAGACTGTTTAACCTCTCTGTCATTATGAAAAGAACCCTCAATTGCATATTATATTTAACTTGAAAAGCCGGATATTAGATGACAGCCATCTGAAAATTTATTAAGCCTTATTTTTCTTTTAAATTTTACAATATTATTTAAAAAATAGAGGTTTCATTTGCAAGACGATTACATTGAATAGAATTGCAGTGAATAGAGTGAATAGTCTTCCAAGTTGGAGACAGGACTTTTTTGCCTTAAGATTTTTCATTCTCCATATTCTACACATCTCCACACAAACACAAACTCTATTCGGTAAATACCATCTTATGTTCATCTTCCATGCGCATTTTTTTTAGCTGTAAGTATTGAGATGATGAAAACCACAAGAATACACAACAGGCACTGTGCTGTGAGATGAACAGTTAGTTTATCGCAACCAGATTAAGTTTTAGTTTTTCTTCTTAAGAGTTCCCTGTTTAAATTCTAGAATAATTTTATTTCAAATACAAAGTGTGCAGTGGGGATTTGAATATTGAAGATTCGCTCATTCTAAATTTAAGTTATAAGATTATTAAAATTGCAACAACAAAATCCTCTTTTTATTTTCCTGATAAAACTGCAAAAAATGTCCCTTTTTATTTTTTTCACAAAACTTTAGTTGTAGTTTCATTCATTTTGGATTTGTTATGGTAATGGTAAATTTGAAAAGCCTATACTCTACATAAAAGATGATGGTTATGTGCCAATGTTGCATTCCTTTCTTATTGTGATAACTGCTTTCTTATTGTTTATTTACCTTGAGTTTTTATGTATTAATTACTCACAAACAGGAGAAACAGAAACATGATATTGAGCTTTTAAAACGTAATAAAAAGTGCAACAAAATGTAGTTTTACTCTTTTTATTGAGATTATAGGGAGTTTTTATTATTTTTAGGACCCGATGAAAACGGTTTATGTACTATTATTAAAGTTCTCAATTGCTTAATGAAGATTTCCTGGCCTAAATTCCAAGGTAATTTTGTATTTCAGACGCCCAATGTGACATGTCCATTTTTGTTCACTCATTCTGAAATTGAGATTCTCTAACTATATCAATAATATAAAAGATTTTCTCTCACATTTTTTTATGGCAATGACTTATGAATTAGTTTGACTTTAAGTATACATAATAATGTTACGTGAATATGATTATTTTTCTAATGGTGCATTTCTTTTCAATTTATTAGACTTTTTTTTAATTTCTATATTTTTTCTATGTTTAAGTTTTACTTATTCACTGGCAGGAGAAATGGAGACTTTTACATGAATGTGATAATAAAGAGTGTCATATTTAGACTTCCTCTTCCTTTTATTGCTTAAATTACATCCCAACTGTAGCCTTCACTACAGGTTAAGAATGATAATATATGGTTGTTACATTAATAATAATAATAATAATATTAATAATAATAATTATAATAATAATAATAATAATAATAATTATAGATAATATGTATATATAGCTGCTATCTATTATTACTATATAAATGCTATCTATTATTAATATTTCTATTATTTTTCTTCTTCTGGCTGAGGGAGGAGTTATGTATTCTCCACTTTTCCAACCAAGTAAAGGCAAATTCCTGATGGAGATGGCTTATACCAGTGCTTACAAATCTACATTATTACAAGTGACCATTTTCATCCTGTTCTAAGAGGTTGAAATAATCAGAATGTCCATCTGCACAAACTCTTTGCAGTGATCTTCACTAGGCCTACCAAAATGCACATACCATACACAAGTGAATATTTCTCTAGGTGTTGACGATATGTATTTTGAGAGATGGTATTTATTCTTTAGTGTAAATCATCTTTCTGCTGTTTATTGTTTGATCTGTTCCCTCTTTGAACTAATTCTATCCTCTTGCTTTCCTCTGGGCTCCTCTATGACCCTTGTGTGTTGTGGGGCCCTACAACCTCAACTAAAAAAAACAAAAACAGCATTTAGAGATACAATGAGTCATTTTTTTAATAATTTGATTATTCTATCAGAAGGAATTGCTGAATTGCTCAATGTCCCTTCTTCATAGATGCTCAGTCAAAATTTTTGTTGTTGTATTTCTATCTATTAGACATTTATTCTGCTCAGGTTTACGTGTGTGAAAAATTTAAGAATTGAATTCAAATAAATGGATCTTACCTGTTTGATCTGGGTTGTCTTCTTCATTGCTGGACACACCAAGATGATTTTCACTCTCCTCAACAGATTGTGTTTGTTCCTCAAGCCATTTTCTCTTAAACGCAAGGAGCATTTTACTATATTTTTCTTGAGTGGGACTCTCAGCCAGAGAAGCGTCTTCTTTACCATTGTTGGAGTAGTGTTTGCTCAAGTACCTTTTAACCCAGCAGTGAAACTCCATTGGGACTGTGTCCTGTCAAAAACAAGAGTAACAGTCTTCTTTATACAGGTGATATAAAAGTTTATGAAAAGCTTTTAAACTTCTTCCTGTCTAAATTATTACATTCATTGAATATATGGTTAACTATAAGGAGGTTTCATTGTAATTGTAATAAAAGGAATGAAGCACAAAGCATATTCGTTAATTAATGACAGTCAACATGTGTTGAATGTGGAGTTTGTTTTACTTAATTCTGGTCATCAGTATTGTTGTGTGCTCTGTACAATGAACCGGTGCCAGAATTCATTTATACTATACCAACAGCCATTCAGCTTGTAAATGACGAGTGGTCATGAGTGTAAAGATTACTTTCCTCTATGTTGTAATACAGTGGAATCTTCCAATAACGACATGGCTTGGGACCGGGGGTGCATGTCATTATTCAGAGATTGTCGTTATTCAGAGATTTCCAAGATGGCAGAAAAAGGGGGTGTTGATAGACCTCTGTGGCCATAGTAACTGGGTGTACTGACCTTTGCTCGTGATGAGAAGCACCCTAACCCAGTTAGATAATGTGGGTTTTTTTATTTTCTATGGTATTTTATTCGTACACTGTACTTTCAGTTTGAAAGTAAAGTAAATAGTAAACATCAGCAAGGATTTGACACTTTGTTTCAATGGTCAGAATCTTTCTCTTCTTGGTAGACATCTTTGCTTCGTCTTGACTTGATAATGATAATGTTGTGTTGTCCAGTAGGGATCAGCAATCAGCTGTCGAATGTTACAAACACTGCCTGGTGTGGTTTATATATACATGTGTGTGTATGCTAACAGTGATTGACGATTATTGCCTATACGCGGGCTCAAGTAGTGATTTCATTGGTCCAAAAGACAGCGATCTCATTGGCAGTAAGTTAGTTCAAGTGGGGCTTTCCATTGGTCGGAATGACAGTAATATGATAGTATCAGCGACATCGAGTGAGCCGAAAATAGTACTTTCGATGTCGTTATTCAGAGATTGGCTTTTGATTATGTCACTGTCGGGAGATTTCAATTACTAATAACATAGAGCAAAAAACACCAGGAAGGCCGGATTTTCGATGCCGTTATTCGGGGATTGGCCTTAAAAGTATGTCGCTATCAGGAAATTTCTATTACTAATAAAATATAACAAAAAAATCGGGACCAGAGCTCAGTGTCGTTATTGGGAAAATGTCGTTATTCGGAGATGTCGCTATTGGGAGATTCCACTGTATATACTATATTCCATGACATTATCATTTACAAATTTTGATTTTAAAAATCACTCTCCCATTATTTTGTAATTTCACATGGGGATAAATAAAGATAATATATTGAATTGAATTTACAAGAGGATAAATAACCTGATGAAGTTTGTCTAAAATTGTGTTACCTTGAACATTCCCATGCAACCTTTGAGAGGTTGCTCTGGATTCCGTTCCAGTTGACCTCTCCAAGTGTGCCAGCGTGGCAGGAATATCTCGAGCCACTGTTTGTATGCTTCAGGGATTGACATTAGTCCATCGACATCCTTATCAGTCTCAAAATCGAATTCGTCACTGTCAATCGATTGAGGATTGACCGTGTTCTTCTCGTCTAATTTCTTCTCAATTCGCCACAGCCTGATGAATTGTTTGGTCCAGACACGGTATTTTTGGGGCACCTGGTTCTGAAACAGTAAATGTAATCAAAAGTGACAGTGACAGATTATTTTAATTTAAATTCTCAATTATTTTAGTTTAATTTATCTCTACATTTAGTGAATATAATTAAGGATATAGATTACAATACCACTGCTTCATTTTTACCAAGATTAACAGTTTTAATATAAAAATAGGAGATGAAGAAGATCTGTCCATAAAAGAAGGTAGGATACTTTCAAATCTCTGACTCAATGTGAAGGTAAATAAATCTTGTTCAATAAAACCCTAATGACGATTTTCTCTGAAAATGATAATAACCTGATCTTAAAAAGAATCCTAATTCCTAATAAATATAATCATGATAATAATTTTCATTCGTTTCATTCTTTTATAAAAGAGCAACAAAGAAAAAAGACAAATTTATTATCAATAAAAAAAGTAGTAGAGTTTTTCTCTGTTTTTTTGGGGTTTTTTTTGTTTCTTTTTTTTGTTTTTTTTTAATGGAATGGATAAGTGCAAATAACTTACATTCAGGATATGCTCCTTCTTGAAAGCTTTTCCTTTCTTAAAGCTGCACTCACTGAATTCTTGACTGCCTCTTCTAAACTTGGGAGCCTCTCGCTTTCCAAAATGGCTGATTAGGTACCATTTAGTCCATTTTCTAAATTCTTTTGGAACAGAATCCTGTTACAGAAAAGATCAAATTGAGATGAATGAATATGTAGTGTGGTAAAGTGGCAATAAATTTGAAGAATAAAAAAATCATCATAAGGAAGAGCTTAATCTTATAATAAAATCTGAATTATGTTAATTTGTGTTTAAAAATTTGCTTATTAAGGAATGCCTGTTGTTGGTTCAATTAATTTGTTTATTAATTAAGAATACATTTTTTTTTATATTTCAGAGCTAAATCAGCATATAAAATAAATAGAAAAGCCTTCTGCTCTAACCTTCAGTGCATTTTTAGCCTTTTTGTGGAACTTGTTGTGTTCATCCATCTCATCAGAGCACCATTTTTTGTGCCAACAGACAAGTTTAACTTCCAGCCAATCAGCATATGCTTGAGGGACCCCAGCATTTGCCATAGTGATTTTCCCATCTGAGTTAAAATCACTATCACTTGTGCTTGTTGCATTCTTGATGTTCTCCGCTCGCCAGTTTTGAATGAAACCTTTAGCCCAGCGGCGATGGGGCATTGGAACCATTGCCTGAAAATGAATAGAAGAAAATAATTTTCATTATTGGTTGAAAAAGCAAAATTGTCAACTGTTCAATGGATGAAATGTTTTTAAATATCAGACAAAAAAAACAAAACATTCTTTCAAAAATATGCAGCAATAATGTGTTGACTTGATGAGGTTCTGTTTGGAAAATGTGAAAGCACAAATCAGTTTATCATATTTTGCAGTCAGTTTGTTTCCTTTTTATTTTTTTATTTTTTTTCAATAAATCACATAAAGTTCGGAGAAAATCTAACACTCATGTTAGGCAATGATTTCTTTCTGTGCTGTTTCATAAACTAATTTTTATTTCTTTTTTTTTTTTTTAAGATGGGTTTTCAGACATATTCATAACTAGAAATAAAAATGAACATTTCAAGATAAAATAATAATGTTGCTCTTAATGCAACCCAATATGTACTTTATTACACCATGATCCAGGCAGGGCACAGGGAATCAAGGGTTAAAGCTAATTTTTTTACTTTGCCAACAAATTGGGGTCTTTGTGAGTACAGAATTAATTTATATTAGTAATTTCAATATTATCACGCCAACTATTATTTATCAATTATTAACACTGCAAACACAAAGAGATAATAACAATTACATGCTTCAAAGGGAACATGATTTTCATTCATTCATATCTTTTTATTGTTGTGGGGTTTGTATTTTTTTTTTTATTTCGCATTGGGAATGTACTTCTATATTTGAGAAGAAGAAAAGATAGATTACCCGCAGAGCATTTTTCCAGCCATGCTTGTTTCCATGTCCGTGTTGCATGTCCCACTGCCCATGAAAATAGCTGGGGAAATGGTGATGTCCTCTGGGACCTCCATGATGGTGACGGTGATGGTGGCCGGGGAATCCATGGAAAAGGAAAGGTCCTCGTTTCCTCATTCCTCCTTTCCATCCCCACGGTCCGCCAAAGGGTGCCATCATTTTAGACCCTCCTTGATGAGGTCCAAATGGATGATGAGGAGGATGATGGAAAAGTCCATGATGAGGGGGAAGAGGAGGAGGAGGAGGAGAGAAATTCTGCCATGGGTCTTCTTTCTGGTGATCTCCCCTTTCTACAGGACCATCTTTCTGAGTAGAAATCTCATCTCCCTCCATTGAGTCTTGAATTTTGTCCCCATCAACTGGAGAAGAAAAGATTTTCACAGTAAAATACTAAAAGTGAAAAAACAAACACTCTAATTTTTAGAATAATGGTTAGGATTTTGATGAAAATGTAGCCCACACAGCAGGCTACCTAATTAAATCAATTGCTCACCACAGCTGAATCTTCTTTTAATTATTCTTAAATTCACTCACCAGAATTATTAAGTCAGAGTTGAGTGTTATCATTTGTTTTAAAATACACCACTTCTTCAATCCAAATCATGCAAATGTCATTAATTACAAGCTAAAGTGAGATCTTAATAAATAGTGTGAGAAAAAGCTTTGTACCTTTAACAAAGAGTTTGCAGACACTGTCCTTTCCAATGGATAGAGCATCTTTCAGCTCCTCATCAGTTGACACAGTCACAAAGTCATCATCTTCATCTGAAAAAGTTATCAGAGGTCAATATGGAGCAATATAATAAACAATTCACTTTTACTTTTATAGAATTAGCAGTTAACCTGAGACAAATAATAATGTCACAATCACTATTCCTGTATTTGTTTTGATAGAGGTTTTTTTTTTTTCTTTGTATATTTCAAAATGATAGGAGTTTTAAATAACATATTTTCTTTTTCAATTTTACATAACAATGTTATTGTCTTTTTCAAGTGATTCATGAAATATTTCAGCAACATTTAATGCTCAGTTTTTTTCCTGTCTGCTTCACTTTCTCTGACTGTCACAATTTATCTTGAAGCAAATATATCAGGTGCGAGGAAAAAAAGGCCCATACCAAAGGCTCAAAAATTCTGTTATAATTAACATAGTTTAACAAAACTTGGCTTAATCAATGATTAGCATCTTAATTCAACATCAAAGCTTCAATGATATGCAGTGTTTAAATAAGTGAGATATGACCCGTCTTATTAAGGCTACCCAAAATTGCCTGTATCATAGATTTCAAATTCACTTCATGTTTACATGACCAACGTTGTAATACACACTTGGTCAATTCAGTTGTATTGAACATTATGGCACCAAAATGAACTCATCATAAAGTGAATGACATGACATTCAGATCTAGATTGTAATAAGATTGTGTGAAAGTTGGATTTTTTTTACATGAGATTGTTTCTTTTATCCAACTTAAGCTTTGTGTTGAATTTGATATGTGCTAATTCCCCTATTACTGTTTTGAGACACCTTAACAAAAAAAGTTCCTAAATGAAATTACAAAAACAATTTGTTCACGAATTTTTATAGTTATAAAATCAACAACATACAAATACAACAACATAGCTTCAGTAATGCTTGGCGCAAAATGCTCTCTTTAGAACCGTGTCCTGAAGTCTATACAATAGGCATTTTTGGGTATTTTTAACAAAACTATCATATTTAAATTGTATATACCCAGTGCATTGAAATTTTGCACATGTAAAATTTAGTTGTTAATCATTGCTCTTGCAGAGTTTTGTACACTATTTTAATAATAACACTGGGTTTTTTTTTTTGGTGCTCTGGTTTAGGGCCTTTTTTATGCACCTTTTGTGTTTTATTCATACAGTCTTTTTACTTTATATTTGAGCCAAGCAACATTTTGGGGCTAGACCTATAATCATAACTTTTTTGCATACCTTTCCAAAAGAGGGTGAACATTTTGCCTTTCAGACCAGGGAAGACAAATCCAACTTTTTGTTGAACAAGTTTGAAAATTCCATGGTCATCAATAGTGCTCCTCTCCAGAGTAAAACGCCTTGTCTCAAACTCAAAACCAAAAGCTGGCTGTTCCAAGTAACACTTCACAACAAGACTTGCCATGTTTCACTTGTGGACGCTACCCTCTTGAAAAGAATAAAAATTGTAAAACATTTGATTGTGAGAAGAATATGTAGGTCTAAACAATGTACTATCTACTGGATCATATAGATAGTTGGAACAAGACAGACATAAGTAGCTTGATATGAGAACTATTGGCTTTTTTGGCATGAAAAACTTCATTGAGTGATATTGAATAATCACACCCAATCTAACCTAACATAATCGTCTATGGTGTGGCAAATATACAGGTAAGGTATTTGTTGCCACAAGGTATTCGTGGCAAAAATTAAAGCAACATATTGATAAAAACACAAATTCAGCCATAATAATCAACTTTTGTGTCAACTGGAAAACATTAGACAGTAAATTTAGTCGTGTGATTTATCAACTAGGGATTTAGTTGGTACCCACCAGTTGGTACATACCTACCCATATAATTTTGTGAGACTAAGAGTCAAATATTTTTTGTTTAACAGCCTTTTAGTTTAAGATATACTTTTTTTTCTCCAGAACTACTGTTTTGTTATCTCTATGAACATACAGGAAAGCCAAGAAAAAGAGCCCTCAAAACTACTCTCTGAGTCGGAATTTTAAAAAAAACCAAAAAACTTTCTGACAAGTATTAGTTTGCTGAACAAAAGGAGTCCAGTGGATCCTTGTCAATTTGCAAACAGCATGCAGGGCATTGATCGGCTAGTGGTGTTTTTAACACAACTCTCTAAGTGTGAGCATAACTAGTGTCAGGAAGGGTGGTGCAAATTAACAAATGAGCTTGGTCCTTGGTTCTATTGTCCTAGTCCTAGTATAATAAGTAGCCACCATGGCCATTGGCGTTGTGCCCTTAGGTAAGGCACCTGACCAAACTATATTATAGGTAGGAGATGGATGTAAAGCTCAGAGGTTCTGCTGGTGTATAAAAAAAAATTGTAGCACTCTTACAGACGGTTTATATGTTAATTTACTACCAGTCTATGATAATGAATAGCGAATAGTATAGACACAGTTGGTAAGCCCGCTGTTCTGGCAGTGGCCAGGCGAATCGGTGCCGTGGCAGGTCCTGGGTTCGATTCCCTCC